>JASSUY010017748.1:21694-39425 GCA_032466535.1 Forpus xanthops
CCCCAAGTCCTTCTCCGCAGGGCTGCTCTGAATCTCTTCTCTGCCCAACCTGTAGCTGTGCCTGGGATTGCTCCGACTCAGGTGAAGGACCTTGCACTTGTCATGGTTAAACTTCATCAGGTTGGCATCAGTCCAACTCAAGAGTGTCAAGGTCCCTCTGGATGGCATTCCTTCCCTCCAGCATATCATCTGAAGCACACAGGTTTGTGTTATTGACAAACTTGCGGAGGGCGCACTCAATCCCACTGCCTATGTCACTGACAAAAATGTTGAACAAGATTGGTCCCAACACCGATCCCTGAGGTACACCACTCATTACTGGTCTCCAGCTGGACATTGAGCTATTGAGCACATTTCTTTGCGTGCAGCCCTCCAGCCAGTCCTTTATCCACCGAATGATCCACCTATCAAATTAATGTCTCTCCGACTTAGAGACAAGGTTACTGTTATTGTGTATAAAGCCATCAGATCTGTGGAGAATCATACTTCATTATTAGACTGCTGACTTATTATTTTTTTTCTTGTTCAAGTAGAAATGGTGGTCCAGACACTGGTCCAGAAAGACCCAACACTGGCATTAGTGGTATTTAACAACAGGTTTTGATGGAAAGAGATAGTTTTAACCATGTCATTACTCTGTTGAAATCACATATTTCATTTGACTTCTATGAGAGAAGAAGTATGTACTCTAAATTGAGATATAGGAAAGATTACTCCACAGAATTCAGCCGAATTTTGGCACTTTCAGCATATTAGAAACTTAAAAAATTTCAGAGTTACTGTATGTATGTTTGTATGCACCTACCCAGAAAATGTATAAATTAAATAGTATGTTTAAAATATCTGCATCTATCTCTAGCTACACAGTAGTTTACATTGAATGCAAAACAGAGTAAATGCATCTAAATTAACTTTCAGTGTAAACATGTAAACCTCATAATTACTATTATTTTAAAGGTTAATCCAGATTGCAATTTTAGCATGAAAACAAGGTTGAATGTGTGGACAGAAAGTTGAACTGCGACTTTGTTTTCGTCTTCACTCTTAACATCCAGTTGGTGGACCAACTGCAGTAGCAACTGGTTGGCTTGGATCCCTCTTTTGCTTCTCTTTGTTTTGATGTGATTGACATGGCACTCTGTTAAAAGTTATTCCTCTTTGAATAGCTGGTTTGGAGACTGTAGAAGCCTTTAAAGACACCCTAAAAAAGAGAGGTGAAAAAGCCTGAAGATAAGAACCACCTGTTGTCTGTAGTACAGTGAGTCATGTTGTCTGCTCCCCAGCCAGAAGAACCAAAACATTTTCCTTGAAACAGTTGCCTCAGTGCACACTGGTTTATTTATACAAAGGGTGTCCAGTTCTGAACACTGTCACACTTCACAAATGGAAGCCACTTATATATTCCATGGACAACACATTGTTTGCTCTGCTCTGTAACTGGCATTACCACCAGGCTACCGAGTGATAAATGACCAGCAAGAGCTAAATTCTCCCTTCTGATTTACAGCCAAACATGCCCTTCCACCATTGTATGATTCTGTTACTTTGCTATTCCACTATCAGCCAGAAAATACGTAACATCCATAAATCGAAGCATCCATTTACCAGCCTCTTCATGCTTCATTTAAAGTCAATACCAAATTTGCCTTAGTATGCAATGACAGAGTGAAATTTGCCCCAGTCCTGCTCAGCTGTGGAAAAAATATCCCTGCTTAGTTTTTTACATTTGCAGAACAGATGAGAGCAAAGAGTACACATCAAGTGACCTCTTTCTGCAACATCTTACAACACCTTAACAGCAATGTAAATTCAAACTGTTTTCCTGATGTACAGTTCTGAATGGTACTCTGCCTTTCTGATTCATGGCCCATCCTGAAGATTTCAACAGGGTCCATTCTGTCCTTGGTTTTGTGTATTGTTAATAATCGCCCAGCTTCTTAATCTGACTGAACATCAGTATTTCTGTAAATCCTTATTTCTACATCACATAATGAGCAACTGTTCAGAAATACTATGATTTATCCCTCAAAAAAGAGGGGTTCATTAGCTCACATAGAGTACCCAGTTAGTATTCAGTTAGCTGACAGAGCTAAACTATGCAATATAAACATAACCTGATCAAATGATCAAATATCATTCTTTTACCATCAATGGCAAAAAGCACCCTACCAAGCCAAATAAGGCCAGGATCTCATCATAAATGAATTTCAGCCATTTAAGTGGGAGGCAAACATGAAAAGTCTTTTTTTAAAGCAAAATCAGCATGTCATGGTGATACTTAACAATTTTTCAAGGTCAGCAAGAAACCTCTAGGCCTTAGGACTCTCAGAAATACTACAGAAAGATGCAAATGTAAGCATAATGCTTCAAAGAAGATTTAACTAGCATATGATTCAGTATTTTATGTGCAGAAGTTTCCCACTGAGGATTTACATAAGAGTGTTTAGTCCCCTAAATATAAATAACCACTACCAAAAAACTGGGTTAATAACAGTGTAAGTCTGGAAAAGCATCTGAAATCCAAGTATGTTTTCTTTCAGTCTGTGGTGTGTCACCAAGTGCCCTTAACCCCACACAAAACTGGAAGTCTATTTCAAAGAAGAATGCAGAGACCCTGCTACAACTTTTGCCTGTGTCTGCCAGAAAATTCTGACTGAGAGATTTAATGGCTGACAGTTCTGCATATGTTTCTGTCAACGTGATCCTCAACTCCAACTGCATCCTACAGAGAAATGTTTGAACACATGAGAGCTACAGCTGAGCTGCACAATGACAAAGACAAAGCTGACACAGTGATCTGGTTTTAGAACAGAAACGATATCTTAATTCATCACCTAGAACAGAAAGTGTACTGCTTGAATAGAGTGCCATGATTCATATCTGGATTGCCACTATATATGTTTTTATATAAGGTAGCAAAAAGATTTGATAGGGCACTCTTTATTATCTATTAATTTATTAGAAGTATTCAACTGCAAGTATTGACAGCTTGAAGTCTGGTACAACTTGCTTTATTGTGTTGTTGGTTTACCTACTGTACCTCTCAGCAAAATTCCTCTGTTTTTCTATATATGGGAGAGTCTGATCTCATTAATAGTTAAGCTTAAATTAAGGATAACCTACAATGCCCTGTAAGGCTTTAAGAAAGACACACATCACATTCCTCTTCTTCACTCATTCCTCTCAAAGGTGTGGGCTTACAAACTCAGACCTCCACAAAAGATGCTTGATAGTTTAAAAAACATTCAACAAAGCCAGACTAGTGCATAAAATTTGAATTGAAGTTAGGCAAACTCAACAGCTTGGGCTGAGATTTTGTTTGTGTCTCAAATCAAAACTTGGTTCGTAAACTCCCAACAAATAAATCCAGCTGTCATGCCATTCTAATCTCACTGCCTTCTGATAATGAAAAGAGAAGCATCTTCTTTGGCAGAGCAGGTGTTAGAAAAAAAGCAGCCAGTCTGAACCCCAAGCCCAGTACATGATTATGTCCCACTGGGTTAAATTACAATGAAATCCAAATCATTCAGTGTGTGGGTGAAAGGAGGGAGAGGCCCATGCCCTTCCTTCTCCTTAGGCTCCTCGTAAGTCTAACATTGCCCCTCCTCTTTGAATACAGCTATCAGCAAATCTGACACTGAACAACAACTAAGGGATATTCATGACGACAGCAGCTGCAAAGTTGTTAAAAATACACAAAATATCAGTGTGTGGGTGAGGAGAGTGCTCTTGCTGAACAGAGACAGAATTCTTAGCAGCCCAATATTTTTGGCTGCAGCTTGCTATATTTTGACACATAGTCTAGGAACCCCAATCAGAGTTGTCCTTATTGTTGCCCTTGTTATCCTTGTTGAAGATCTCTTAAATGCGAGGCCACTTCCTTTCCCTTTCCACCCCTCCCCTATTTTCCCTTGAAAAAGACTCCCATGTTCAGAGATGAGAAAAGAGAAATGATTCTTCCACCTGCCAGGCCAAGCTGCCTGGAGTAGCTAAAAAACCCCAAGAATTCTATAGCTCTGCATGGATTCCAGTGGATTGCTTAGCAAAGCCAAGATTTGCAGCTTTCAGCTGCTCCTATGGGTTTGTGCCTCAAAGTGCGCAGAAGATTCCATGCTAGCCATTCCTTCAGAGCAGATGGGGAGAGGAAGATTTACTAATCATCACAGAAACTGTAATATGTGTTTAAATCGTCTTTATAAAAACAATTCGCTTTTCATCCATTCATTGAGTAGCTACTAAGCTGAATTTCTGCTGACTACACCTTCAGGTTTTTGCTTTCTTTCCCAGATCCAGCTGGGCAATGAGTGGCAGTGACCACAATGTGTTCCCATTGTGACTATGACTCCTACCAGCCTTTCTGACAGCTAAAGTTGTCTAGGATCTTAGGATTCTGTTTTTCTGAAAATAAGGTTGCTAATTACAACCAATGCAGAATATAATATCTAAAATAAATAAATAAATACATACATAAATAAATTGAAGTGGAAGTTTTTTGGCTTAGCCTAGCTTTTTTTCATAGTCATATAGGTAACCTACAGAAATGCACTCAAACCAAACTGAGAGATACACCCAGTATAACAATTATAGCAAGATGCTCTACTTTGTTTTCTGGATAGATATCCAAGTCTTTCAACTTTAACCTAATCCTGAAAAAGCTGTGAATCCTTGGCCTCTCTGAAAGCCCCTGGAAGCACCTAAAACATTTTTAAAAATGTATTCTAAGATTCAAAACAACTTTTTATAGGTGAAGGAAACAGTACTTGAAAATACCTGTGTGTTTGAGAGCCATTTTCCATTGTTTTAAGCCAAAGGGAATGACTGCATGGTTTCTTCTGCTTTTTCATGAACAGTAAATAAGTAGCCCTGCATCCTTTCAAAATCATTGCTGTCCTCAGCAATTATCTTTATCATAAAATTAATACACAGATGACTTAAAACATCAAACAGATAGAAGCAGCCCAGTTCTATAGTTTCACAGTTGCCAGGGGTGTTAGCCACGGAAAGAGAATAAATAAGTGCTCTGTTGCTTGTCTGTATGGGGTCTCTGCTCATTTTCCAGTCAATGGTGGGTTTTGCAGAGTTTTCATTTGGGGGGGGGGGAGTGGAAGTTGTCCAGCAAATAGTCAGTACCCCTGTTATGTTTTCATCTCAAGCTGAAATCACAGACAGGGTTTGAGACAGCAACAGACTTTGCTCCCTATAATTCAATCTGATGCCTCACTCTTGTCAAAGATTCTTTTCTGCTACATTATTGTGAATATTCTTCAATATTTGCTCCACTGAACCTTTTGGTATTTCTCTCCTCTCCATGTTTGTCTCTATTTTGTGGAAATTTTCTATTGAATGAATTTCAAACCATAATTCTTCTTTTGCATTTATAAACCACATTGAACTCCTTCTTTATTTCAGTTATTTGCATTTTCTGTTCAATTTACACTGCAAAACTTCTTGGTGTTCCTTATAGATTTACTTTAAAGCAATAAATAAAAATAGCTTAAGATACCATCTTGTGTCCTCAAGAAACAGTGTCATTTGTTTACAGCTAAGAATCATGGCTGCAGCTGCATGCAATCCAGGATCACACTGATCATTATCTCATGGTGTCATAAGAATATTTTCTCTATTTGTAGCTGCAGATATATTAGAGCTATCAGTCAGAATGAAAATATCTTCATGAAACTCTTGTGAGTGAAATAAACACTGAAGCCAAAAAGCTTAACACCGAAAAATGCAAAAGAAGCTGTGGCAGAAGCAAGTTACAGAAATAATCCATTTCTCATGAAAGAAAAGAACCTAAAAAGCAGGAAAGACAATTTGCCCCAGAAGCAGCAGAAGTGCAAAAGCATAGTTTCCAGCAGATTAGCAACTTTTATCCCAAACTCTCTCCCTGCTGCTTGCCTCATTGTAATAATTACAGCTCCTTCTGTCTCTCTTTGAAATCTTCACTGGGAGAGAGACAGCATGAGCTGTGGCTTGTTAGCAGCTACATTTGCACTGACTGGCCATGGAGTTATTCTTGCATAGGTAGTAAGGCAACTGAGCTCATCTTCAATGAGAGCTCTTACTTAGTCTTCCCATTGTTAATTTTCTCAAAACTTCTATGAACTTAATTCACTTTGAGATTTACTTACCTTTCAGACTTTTTTGGAATCACTCTTAAGGTTCAAAAACTGTTAGGTGAGGAATAAGCAGCTTAACAGACAAGCAGGTTGACTGCATAAACCTAGTGGCTTTAGGAAACTAGACTAAGAAATACTACTTTTCTTTTGGGTAGACAGTTACAGCACTGTTAAACTGAAATGGTCAGGACTTAACGTTCCAAGGACCATTTCCAGTAGTTACCTATCATGTACTCTATTTTGAAGAGTGAAGGGTACTAGTCCAAGGGATTTCATTTATTGATATATGCAGAGACAGAAAACACCAGAACTTCAATGGGAATCTTGAAGTAGCAATCTTTTGTCTGAACATGATAGCAAAGGATAAAATAAAGTTGAGTAACAAAGTAAATAGAAATGAACGATGTCCCAGGTCATGAGCACAACTGAAGGCCTCATACCTTACTCCAAAGAAATGAGAGTGACTCAGCTTCTTGTGATTTTCCAACAAAAGAGCACAAGCTCAATGGACTGATGCTAGAGCCAAACATAGCCTATGTGTCTTTTAAGGAAGTGGTTTAAGTTTCTCCTCTGATACAGCTTGACATTCATCACTCTTCTTGCAGCCAGCATGAAATCTGCTTCTGCTATCAAAGTTGTGTCATGCTCTAGAGCAAAAGAGATCCATTTAAAGTTAAAGATATGGCTCAGAAGAAGCCAAAGTTTTACACTGACTGTGTAAAGTAGTTTGTGCTGTGTAAGGTTGAGATACATAACTTGTGTCAGCCAAATTTCACTATCTTTCTCTCCTCAAAAGAGTGAAGAAATTTACTTCAGTGCCAGAATTTGGTCAAAGATAGTAAGCAGTGATTTGGCAGATATAAGTAACTGAATAATGTACTTAGGCTCAAAAGTAATTCTAGGAGCAGATCACCATATGGAGTGCAGACAGTTGTGGAAATGAGTGTTGAAAGAGGAGGAATCGAAACGCCTACTGATGAAAGACAGACAGAAGCCAGGAAAGTATAGGACTTTGAAGAACTAGAAGACATAGAAACTGGAGGAAGGAGAAAATGAAACAGCAGGGAAGCATAAAGAGTAATCTAAGAGATTTCATTAAGATTAAATTACTGTGAAGGAGCTAGAGATACTTAGAAGTGCAAGTCCTTTCATGTAACAGCATGAGTAATTATGTGTTATCAGGAGATTGAATTTTGGATGAAGACCATAATAGGAATGGGTAGAGCATAAATTGTGGGACATTATTTTCGATATTATTTTGCATCACTTCCTGGGTTCAGCAGCAGCAGTCATTTTTCTCCTTCTAAGTAGCTGGTGCAGTGCTGTGATTTTGACTTCCAGCCTGGGAACAGCACTGATAAGACCAGTGTTTTCAGTTGCTGCTCAGTAGTGTTTAGTCTGATCAAGGACTTTCTGAGTCTCATGTTCTGCCAGGGAGGAGGGGAAGCTGGGAGGAAGCAGAGACAGGGCACCTGACCCAAACTTGCCAAAGAGGTATTCCATATCACAGTGCGTCATGCCTAAGATGTAAAAACTGGGGGCAGCTACCCATCATGGTTAGATAACTGCTCGGGTCGGGTTGGGTATCAGACAGTGGGTGGTGAGTGGTTGTATTCTCTCCTCTTGTTATTTCCCTTGTCATTCTTATTATTGGTGGTAGCAGTAGTGGTCTGTGTTACACCTTAGTTACTGGACTGTTCTTATCTCAACTTGTGGGAGTTACATTCTTCAATTCTCCTCCCCATCCCTCCAGGAGCTGGGGAAAGGGAGAGAGGAATGGGAGGGAGTGAGCTAATGGTTGCACAGTTCTGGATTACCAGCTGGGTTTAAACCACAACAGTCACAAAATATTTTATTGAAACCAGGTTTTAGATATATGCATATATATATAAGGGATAAATCTTAATATAATAAATACAATTTTATTTCCCTAAATAAAACTTTGCTAACTCAGATACATGACCTTCACAAGATGTAGAGGGCATGAATACAAAACTTACACTTTCCCAATGTGCCAGCTCATCTTCTGGCTGTCTGCAGATTTAAGATGTTCTGAACCAGAGGTTAGACCAAGATTATTGTATTAAAAGTCCCAAACAAATTTGCTTCCACAGATCAAATTAAGTTTTTTTTCACTTAGGGTATAAAAGTGCTTCTTATCAAAAAATCTCCAATTTCATGGATAAATGTACAAATACCTTCATGTCATTAGGTTAAATATGTTATATTTTCATTTAATGCTTTTTTTCTGTGTTGTTAATATTAATAAAAAATAAATTTCAATTAAAGAAAAAAGTATTTCTAAACAGTTTTTCTTTTGTTATAATCTGTTAGTATTTTCTTTATTATTGTACTTACTATTCTTAAGTTCTTGCTAACTGGACGGAGGGGACTTTTGCATTTTAAATAGCTTTCGCAACTTGGCAAAATATACTTTCAAGAATATATTATTCTTCTTTTCAGAAGTGCTTTGTTTCGACATAGGGAAGACTCCTTTCTGATAAATTTTCTAGAAAAATCTGTACAAAAAAAAAAGAAAATAGAAGATTTGCAGATGTTTATAGTACTCCATTTTATATCTAGAATACAGCTGAGGTAACTTGAGGTAAGAACACCACAATAACATGGAAAGCAAAGAGGTGTTGGGAGTATACTCTTCTGCAAGCATGGGATTCATAGTTATGATGGAAAGGAAGAATATGAAAAAAACAAAATCTGCAGTTTCTTAAAGGATGCCCAAGAGACTGTCGTTGCTATAAAACCAGATAGAAGGCAGAATTTGATAGTCAGTTGCTTTGTAAAGGAAATTCAAGAACTGCAAACAGAAGGGGTCAGCCAAGGATATGATGATTAAAGCACCAAATCTGATCCAAAGACTTTACAGTGGCTCCAGCAAACTCCAGAAAAATGAACAGATAATAAACAATGAATAATAAACAGTAAGCAGCAACCTATATTTTATGACTGACCTCACTGAACTCAGTAACAGAACTTCCCTTTACCTTGTAACAATGCTTTAAGCTCTAAAAGGGATGACTTGGCTCTTTTCACAAATAAAGGGAATTTTGCACATGAGATGAAGTCATTATTTATTCTGACAAGCCCTTATGCCAAGAAAAAAAGAAAAAAAATACTGAAAGATTTTTATTTTTAATTTTCAAAAGCATAGGCTAATATGAGAACAAAGGCCCAAATCATGTGTTTTCTAAATGGATTTCATTTTCTTCTTATACTTGTCATTTTTCTGGCAAAAACAAGTTGACTTTTGGAGCCTTAGTTCCTAGATTACCAAGGTGAATTATTGAGTGTAATGGTGAACATACAAGAAATATGATTTAGCTAGCATTTAGGTAGGTCAGTCATCAGCAGACCTCAGTCACACCACTTCATATAAATGCGCATGAGCAGATATAACAAGGAAACTCATGCTTTACATGCTGCTAAGAAAATATTTATTGTCAAGTGAGAAATCGTACCATAAGGCAGCATACATCAACCTATATTGTCCTCTTTATGTGGTACAACTGCGAAAAGAGGGTGGTGCAACATTAAATTTCCTGTCATTGACTGTGGAAGCAGCTGTACCTGTGTCCAAACTAAAAGAAACCTGAAAGTTTCAACAATCAACATATAAGAAATACAGACCCTTAGCATAGATGTTGTATGTAACTGAAAGTAGGCAATTGTTAATTGCATTTATATGGTAAGTCAGATCATAAAAGTATCTTTGTTTAGCCAACATAATACATATAAATACTTCATATGCAGAAAAATATTTCAAAATTGGAAGGTACGTGCTATTTCATAGATATCATGCAGCACAGGAATTCTAGAGACTTTCAATGTCTCTTTATGAAAAGAATAGAAGATGTAAACTCAACAGATTGTGAAGTCCCATTTCTTTGCAAGAGGAGCACTCTAAGGCTGTTTTTAACTGCAGATCCAGGTTTTAGCTCTGTCTCATTCTTCAATTTCACATTATTCCACAGCCACACACAATTAATGTTTATATTTACATACCAAGAGTTTATATAAAGCAGAGCAGAAATGACTGACCTTACTTTGGCCAAGAAATTTTCTCTTGATCAGCGGACAAGCTCTTTCATGAGTTGATCCAGCCCATTGCACAGCTTTATGAGACTTTTTATGTTTTGCCCCAAAACCTACATAAATTGCACCCTCAACAGAGCTTTTCAAGCCAAAAGCAAACAGCATATCTTTTTCCTTGATGAGTTCTGGTGAGTCTAATGTGTATGAACAGCCCTGAGACCCCTATTCAATCTTCACAAGTTTGCTTCCCTTGTTAACAAGGTATTCAAATCCTGCAGTTTTGTCATTGATACCTTATGGACTCAGGGAAATTTCCACAACACTCAGTCAAATGCTTTTACAAGTAAAGGTTCTTACACTATAACCTGGTCCAAAGTGCATGTTGACAAAAAAAGGAACATAAATTTACATGTGATACCTTTGATGAGCTCTGTGTACACACCAATGGGCAGGTCCTTAGATGATTCTATATTCAGTGCTAGATGCAAATTAAATTTTTGCCATGAGTTCTCACCATTTAGAGATTGTCATTTATTGTTAATGAAATGAGCTTGCATTTCCTTACTGTCATAATTTTCTCAGCAAAATGCAGTGTTACTTGGATTCTTTGCATGGCATTAATGCTCAGACATGAGATGTCTCTGGGCAGTTTACCTCAGAAAGTATCACATTAAAAGATCAGTGTGCTAAGTATGGGGAACAATTTAAGTGCAAATGTTGTCAGATAAAATAGTTCTTAAGCTATCAGCTGGCGCTTTTAAAAATGCAGCAACATACATATCCTACTGTTCTGGTTTGGCTCTGACACTGCATAAGCAAGGTCATGTTAGGTGATCTATATATAGAGAAAGATCTTAGTCTCTTGAATACTATACTGAAAAAAAAAAACCCTGTATAATTGACTGCTACAGGGAGAGGATCTAGCTCATTATTTGAATTACACATCCATCTGTTTCAGTCAGGATGGTTTATAAAGAGATTGCAAGAGTTAGTTAGAATTGTCAAACAAAACACAAGATAATTTTAAACTATAGAAGAGATTTAGTATGTTCTTGCTTTTGCAAATCAGCAACTTTTTAAAGGAAGAAAAAGAAAGTTTATTGTGTAATCCAGGAATTTTAAGAAGCTTATACCATCCTCTTTTTTGCCCCGGACTATCCATTATGATGAGCCTGAATTTTATGTTTTCCTTGTCCCTTTGCTTTTTGATTAATTTACTGTATTCAGTTTAGAAACTTATGTCATTTCTCAATGTTAAATATTAAACTAGAAATATTAAATCATATTTAACACACCAAATATATATTCATATATTTATATATCTTTTGCTCTTTTATTCCTCTAAAATATTATAGGAATAAAGAATTAAATTCTCTCTCTCCACAGACTCTTGTTGTACTTCATCAGCATTTTATTTCTGCATTTTTTTGGCTACTAAGAGATTAAGCAGATTTGGACTGTGATTTTTTTGTAACCTATTAATGTGTCTTACATGTAGAAGCACCCATTTTCTATGTTTTTTTTCCCTTGTGTTTTGTATTAGTTACCCTAAGCTGGTCCCCTCATTGTGACTGGTGCTGAGGTGCAATCCATTGTTCCCTGCCTCTCTTCTTTCATGAAATCACAGCTGAAACCTGATTTTCATGATCTGGAATATGTATGATCTCAACGGGAATCATTAGTAATAATTTGATTTTTTATTCTTTGTTGTGCACATATATTTCTTCAAATCTTTGGAAGCCAGTAATTTCTTTTTGTTCTGGATCCTTATAAACAGCTTGGTTTTATGTTTGCTTTTTTTTGTCTAGATGCTGACAGATGTATTACTCTGTAAACTTATGTTTTCCACATGATGTGGGGAAAGCACTTCAGCTTCTCCTGTGGAGTTCTACATGAAAATATATAAATCCAAAA
Organism: Forpus xanthops; assembly: GCA_032466535.1. NCBI lineage: Eukaryota > Metazoa > Chordata > Aves > Psittaciformes > Psittacidae > Forpus > Forpus xanthops. Next base: position 33,778 of record JASSUY010017748.1, read on the forward strand.
TGGTTTAAGTTATTTGAATCTTCAATGTTTCAGACATCTGACTGCTGCTGCACTGAGAAGAAAACTCCTTTCGCAACAATTAATTCATTCAGTTCAATGTAATTCCTGTTTTCCTATGAACAGAAGAGTAACTTCAATTGAAGTACTTCATAATTCCGGTTTTGGGTTACTGTGGGAGTAGAAATTGATTCATGAAGGTACTATCAAGAAACTAATTCAGTGATTCAAGATCTCTTTATTGATTCCAGGTACTGACATGAGGAAAGGAGAAAAAAAACAATTACTAAACAAGGCAAAATTTATCCTACGATAAATAAGGTTTCAGATTAATTGATAGATATTGAAGTGTATATTTTGATATAGTTCAACTGCTCACAATTAAGGAAAAGATGGCTGGGAAAGAGATTTGGAAGATAGAGGAACATCAGAAAACCTCTTTCAATAAACAGACATAGCAAAGTGTAGAGAGGATGGAAATATGTGGTTTTGCTCAGACTAGAGTTAAAAAGATCTTCAAGCTTCCATATATGGCTTTTCTTCTCCCACAGGAAGAATAACTGGAATAAAAAAATGCTATTATAGAATTATAGGAGGAAATTGATAAGCTCACAAAAGTCCAGGTACTCTTCCTGGGTCTTCAGTTCAAAGAGAGCTATTCAATCAATTAGGTAATTCTTCATATGTGAGATGAGTGGTTGTCAAGTATTCTTCCAGTTCTGCCTTCACAATCACCTTTTTGTAATGCTTACAGTTGTTGTTTAGTTTGAGTATGATACCTGTGGCAAAATTCATCCTCCAATCCAACTCATTAGAAAAGATGCTTTAAAACAGATTGATTGGGTATGCCTTCTTATAAGGGCTGCTAAATGCATGCCTCTGCACTTGGTTTTTCCGTTTTTATTACAAAGAACCAGAATTTCCCCAGACCGACATTATTTAACTCTTATTTGAGGATATTTTTATGCCTTTTAGGTAATGGAAGAGCTGGGAATTTCCCAGTAAATACGCATTTTTGTCATCAGTTATTAATAATTTACAGGCATACCAGTTTATTTCTGTCCAGAAGAATGAATCAAGACAATAATAATAAATATCTCTCTTTTTTTAACCACAGGAGATGTGGAAAGTCTGGCCTACAAAATATGCCTGCCATACCTTCATTCTTTACCCTACTACGAGCACATTAGCTCAATAATTATGTATGGCATCCCTGTTATTTACGCTGAGATGAAGTGCAAGAATAGAGATTCCATTGTCCTCAAAAAACTAGGCTAGGGGTTTTTATTATTTTTTCTCACCACTGCAATTCATCTTTTCTGGAATCCTCACGTAGGCAAGTCGAAGATAGTCAGTCTTTTATGATACCACTCTCATGGTGTTTTTTTCAGCTAAAAATAAAACACAGATGTTAGGAATCCCAGTTTAAAGTCTCACAATTGCAATGAACAACAGTTAAGATTTCCTTCCCAAAGAGACATTTACCCACTTAAAGGCAGATATTTTTCATATAAGGCTGCCATTACCTCTTTGGTTGCCTTCCTTCAATAACAATTGGTCATAAGTCTCCTCCACAGTACAGAGGAAACAGGACGACTTGCTATAATGGGTGACCTTAGTACCTCTTCTACTTTTCCAATGGGAGCAGAAACAGAAGTGCATTTGAGAGGCACAAGGCACTAGCACTTCGCTCTGGCCAGGCTCAGAATATTGCTTCCGAGAGTTCAATTTAGATCATCTCAAAAAAGCAGCTCACTTGGGTAGGCAAGCAGCAACCTCCCTTAGACAGGAGGAAGACAGGAGGCTCCAAGGAGGGACACAGAATTAGAGTCAGACTGCCTCTCTGTGTCCCACTGGGCCTTTGCTGCCTGTCAAGAAAAAAAATAGTCTACAACAGTCTATTGACCTGTCCATGACCTCATCCACCCATCCTTTTTTTTGTTAATTATTTACACAACTTGCTTGAATAAGCAATGTTTGAAAGCAGAGCCTTTAAAACGGCTCACAGAGATCTAACATTCATGATTCGCCAAGCCAGCATTCTGGCCCACAAGTCCACCTGCCCCCAAGAAACAGCAAGGTTAGACAAGCCATAAAGTTTTTCTCAGCATAATGGCAGGTTTCCAAATTGACAGTGTGCTGCAGCTGACAATGCCTATTCTCCCAGCTGTGGTGAAGGACAGAAAATGCTCATGTCACTCCCTCTGCTTTTACATTAAACTGAAACAAGACCAGAATTTAAATAATTGCACTCAGCAGAACCAGGCTTGAGACTGAACAGCTTTGCTTTTAACCATGAAAGTGTCATAACTGCTACATACTATTCTTCAGACTGAATTTGGGAGAATGTACAAAGACTGGAGATGATCATATAGTGAATTTCTGCTATCCAATTTTACCAATTGATATAAAGGAAAGACTGCTGCTTCATTTAAAGTCTGAATCAAACCAATGTTTCCTGTGCAACATTTATTCCTCTATTCATTAGGCCTTGTACTGAACTAAGTTATTGTGATTCATTTGTGAATGGCACAACATTACTCTATCACCAATATTGGATGGTCATACTTAGAAACACAGATATTGTTATAATATCTGGAACAGGGGCTGCCATTAAAACTGCTCAAGTGTCAGCCCCTAAGAATACAAGGATAAGGGAAAAACCTTCTGCAATGTAGTTTTGTTTCTTATCAAATATAGGTTTAGACACTGGTGATAGAGAAGCAAAAAACATCTAATCTGAGTAATATTTTGGGTTCTACAAAATGTATACCTAAAGCTGAAATTGTTTTCAGGCTTTTGATTTTCAGACTGAACATAGGAAAAATGTCGATGCAAAGCAGTAATTCCTGTAATTCCTGGTGTTGAAAAAATTCCATTGAACAAAACTGACAAATGAAAGTATTGAAGTCTTTAGTCCCTATTAAGCTTAATAACACTGGGTAAATAAGTATCCAGACTCATAGTCCACAATGTGGCAAAGTATTTAACCATACTTTTTTAGGAAAATATTCATATTCAAGCTGTCATATAAGTGTTTGTTCAACTTTTTATGTACATAGTCTGGTGATTTTCCATCAGAATTTTCTCACATTACTTTCAGTGCCCAAAAACATGACATTATATCAGACAGTTTTCATTAGAAAACCTAAAACAATTTTATATGATAAAAGCATCAGCTATCCTGGCCAAATACCTCTGTCAAGCCATAACAGGAGCTTCTGTGGGTAGTCAGACTGCAACCCAAGACCAGAGCACAAATTATCTGAATGGTGGTTGGGATACACGTTAAAGACCAGTTGCATGAAGAGGTTCCACCAGTTCCTCCAGGCTGTTCAGCATGGCATCAGAACTATTACTGCCTTCTCTCCCTGAAGCCTTAGCTTCAGGCTCCTCAGCTGTTCATTTGCAGTGGGGAGTCAAAGTCAGTCCAGCGTGGATATCAGCCTGCCTACTTCTCTCAGACTGCTGGTTACAGACTAATTGTTTAACCAGGCAACCCAATACTTCAGCACAGGTGCAATAGAAGAAAAGTGTGGTTTTCCTGTGTTCGCTATTCAGAAAAAAATGCTTTACCCAATCTAACAGTAAAAAAAAAACACCCAAAACCAAGTCCTACATATTTCAGGCAGCCGTTAGGTATAAAAAATGCCAACTTGTAGAGTCACATAATTACAACTATATTATTACATGGGCCACAGAATCTGGATATTCTAGTAACTTTGAAGCAAGTAGTCAATATCCTGTGTAATTGGCCAGTTTGGAAACAAGATTCACAGTACTCTAAATTGCTCTGATGAGACACTTGAGCTAGTTGAGGTTTAAGAGGGTGGCTACCCATGTGAAAACCCCATGTTAAACACCCTGAGCAGCCCAACGAGAAAGTTAGGCTTATAGTCACCACAGTATTTTCTACTACTGCAGTGTGCATTTGTTAACACAGCCTTCCCAGTAGTTAAGCACAATATACAGTTCTTTAAGATAGCTCTGTGGAGATATTGATGCATATAGACTTATGCAGATTCTGTGCTGGACTGGAACAATAATGCTGTATATGTCAACCCTACTGAAAAGAAAAAATACTGTAGGTTGTTAGAGTTCTCTGACAGCTCCCTTAGGAGATAGTAAAAAGCATTTATTATTTATATATAAGCCTGCATGTCAACACATTTTTAGATAACTCTTAGTGTACATTTTTCTGTCTAGCAACAGAAACTACATAATAAATTATATATGACATTTGTAGCTATTCTAAGAAAGCTGGTATTGCACAGCTGGCAATCTACAAATTAGATACAAAAAGCTGCACAGAAATGGTATTTTTTTGGTTTTCTGTTGACATTCCTATTTCATGCCACTATCTATATAAAATGCATATTAAATCTACTGAGTATAGACTTCTGTAATCTGATAATATCTGTCCACTTTGCACACTTTCAGATTTCCTGAGGTGGTATGCCAGATGTTAGGAAGGTTATAATTTACTTCAAAACCCACAGGTATAGAGCAAACATATTTTGAAATGCATACCATCTGGTACCTGTTTTCTTACCAGAGAACAGTGTGTGTTTAATCATTAAATCCCGTCCTGCAGTACTTAAATTAATTCACACACATATATGCATTTTTCTCCCTGTGGATTTTCCTGTCAAAATAATCTAGTTACTTTATGTGACAGCAGATGATGTCACTGGACCAAATTCCACTCCAAGATGCAGATATGCAACCAACAGAAAGCCAGTAAGTTTGTATGGGTGTAAGCATTCACAGAATAATCAGATACAAGAAATAACTACATTCAATATGAAAAGTATCATTTACATGGCAAAGCATCATATTCTATTTTTTTATTTTTATCCTCATGTTATTTTTTTAACAAATCAGAATTAACTTTATAATGATGTCAAGGATATGTCTCAAGATTCTTCACCTTGTTTTTTCCTGCATTATAGGTCTAACAACATTTCTTCTATGACACTATTAAAAATTGAAACAAACAAATGAACTGTTTACCTCGCTTCAAATAACAAAGGTTTTTTCAAAGAACAAATTATTAGAACTGTTGTTCCATAGCCTTCCCTGTCCATTCTTCCCTTCTGGGATTTCTGCTCTCTCAGTTAATGATAGAACAAACCAGATATTTATACAAGCAGGTTAGGTTTTATTTTAAAACAAGTTATAAGGAATTTTCATAGAAGTTTCTTGGTAAAGGGGATGATTATTTCCAGTCAGATCAAGGATTAAGATATCCACAGGACTTTTTTTTCTGTTCTTGCATTAGATGCTCATGCCATAGAGCTGTTGAATTATTTTGCAGCTTTCATCAGATTTTAGCTTCATAGTACCCCTAGGTTACTTTATAAGCAAGACCATTGTCATGGGTTCAGCGGCAGCAGTCATTTTTCTCCTTCGTAGTAGCTGGTGCAGTGCTGTATTTTCAGCTTTCGGCCTGGGAACAGAGCTAACACCAATGTTTATAATTACAGCTTAGAATGTTTTGGTCTGATCAAGGACTTTCTGAGTCCCATACTCTGCCAGGGAGGAGGGGAAGCCGTGAGGAAGCATAAACAGGACAGCTGACCCAAACTGACCAAAGAGGTATTCCATACGACCATACGTCATGCCTAGGATGTGAAAACTGGGAGCAGGAA
>JASSUY010017749.1:5712-30125 GCA_032466535.1 Forpus xanthops
TGTGATATACAGTATTCTCACTGTAACTGCTGTCATACAATTCCATAGTGCCTGGATCTAAGGTGATTTTTTTTTTTGCAGAAAGAGTTTTAGATGGGTCTCCTTCCTTTTATATGTTGGAGATTTACAGGACGAATTCTTTTCAATTACACTTATAGGTAATAGGATAGATCCTTCCCATTGATGGGGAGATAAATGCCACTTGAATTTAACTTTCAAATCTGCAAGAGACTGCTTAGCATAAAGGCATTTGTGAGCTCTTTAAGGATTTGAAGAGGAGATACAAAAGACACAGAACTTCTCAGCTGTTGTCAGAATGATCTTCCACCAAGAGATTTTTCTTATAAATAATAATCCTGGTCAGCTTTACTTCCCCGGTGAAAGACTAAAAATTTAAAACAGGTTTTTAAAGGGAAGGGTAATAAATACAAAGGACCAAATAAGAGCAGAGGACTCTTGCAATTTACATACAAGGAGGACAAGATGGGAAAAGATAATTTATACTCAAGATTATTTATAAGTAAATTCCTTAAGGACAGCAAATCATCACTTGGGAGACATTGGGCTGGCTAACAGAGAGTGTCTTATAACTGTTTTGATTCAGCAAGCAGTTAAGGAAAATAAACTCTGCCCTTAAAGGTAGCCTCCCATGGATCAAAGAGGGCTCTCAAGACACCTTCCACATCCAAGTAGCCCAAATGGCTCTAGATACTTCATAAATCTGTAGATGAAAGCTCATGAAAAGCTCCTCTCATACCGTATTCCATACCTGTAAATTGCTACCCTTGACACATCTGTGAGTTTGTGTAAAATATATCTGAGAGATATATTTTGCCTTGGATAAAGCTTGTTAAAAAAACCCGAATAAGGCCAATCATTAGTACGTACCAAGTGACAAACAAGTAGTCAGCTCCACTTACATGAAAATAGCCTGGGTCTATCTCGCGGCTGCTTCTAACAACTCACAGCAGACTCCATTCTCTGTTTGTGGTGTACTTAGTAATTACGTTCTCGCTGGCAGGATTTAGGATTTGGTTGCCAGGGCCCAAGCACCATGTAGCAAGTGTTTTGGTAATGAATAAAGACGGCAATCAGCAGCAACCTGAGAGCTAGCTGAATGAGACAATCTGGCAGGCACTGAGGGGGTCCTGCTGGCTTGCTCAGATGGGCAGCAGGCAGGGATGAGATAATTGATAGGAAAGGGTAATGAAAGGAAAGGAAGTGGGAGGGGGGGAGAGGAGAGAACAGATTTAGAAAATAGACAAAGATTTTGACCTTAAAGCTAATAGGCTACTTAGGATATTATTTTATAAAGACCAGGATAAAATGAGCTGGCAGTTGAATGTCAGTATAAAATAATCCTTCGTGTGTGTGTGTACATCCACATGCAGTGGGCTGGGGAGGGAGGAAATCCCCATGTGCAGGTCATAGATGATTTCTAGGAAATAATAGATATTACGTGAGTGGTTATTTGTAGGATCCACGGTGTCCTCTTACCCACTCAGCTTTCTAAAACACATCAACCAGGTTTTGAAGTCAGGAGCTTAGAGGGGAGAAATTCAAAGCAGCAGAGAGATAAGACGTAGACAAGTACATGTAAATAGGGGGAGGGTTCATATTTTGGAAAATTGAGTTCTCATTTGAGACACCTTCAATTCAGTAAAAGAGTTCCACTGATTTTTAAAGACCTTGAACTATTCTGACTTTGAAAAACTAAGTGGATCTTTGTCTTACTATCATAAAAATCATGAAAAACCTCCACAACACAGCAAATTTTGAATTGTATGAACTGAAAAAAGGAGAGATTTTGAGAGTAACAAATAAAGTTGTATATATTTCTCTGCAAATAAATAATTTTCTGTCATGGGTTCAACAGTAGCAGTCATTTTTCTCCTTCTTAGGAGCTGGTGCAGCACTGTGTTTTCAACTTTCAGCCTGGGAACAGCGCTGATAACACTGATGTTTATAGTTACGACTTAGGATGTTTGGTTTCACCAAGGACTTTCTGAGTCTTGTGCTTTGCCAGGGAGGAGGGGAAGCCAGGAGGAAGTAAAGACAGGACACTTGACCCAAACTGACCAAAGAGGTATTCCATACCACAGCACATCATGCCCAGGGTGGAAAAACTGGGGGCAGGAACCTGGAAGAGTTCAGTTCACAGCTTAGTCATCAGGTGGTGACCAGCTGTATCCTCTTCCCTTGTATTTCCCTTGTCATTATTATTATTGGTGGTAGCAGTAGTGATTTGTGTTACACCTTAGTTACTGAACTGTTCTTATCTCAACCAGTGGGAGTTACATTCTTCTCCCCATTCCCCTCCCCCTCAGAGTGGGGGGGGGAAAAAGAGGGGGGAATGAGTGAGCAAACTGTGTGATTTATGGCTTAAATCGTGCTATTTTATTAGACTGAACCCTTGCAGCATAATTAATCATTTAGCCTTCATAGGTGTGGAAAAAATAAATAATCCCCAGATAAATTCTTTAGTGGCTGAAGTCAAATTCCTCCTGACACAAAATGGGACTAACATTTTTGCATTGTTCTTTCATTGGAGATATGTGCATGCACTAATGATCAAGGAGTTCACAACAGACAGGTGGGAATATGGCAGTATGAACCAAGCATGATGGAGGTACTTCATTCCTGTTGATAGAGCTTTGTTTAGACACTCTTACATACTTTTAGGATACATTTTTGCTTAATACTGACAAACCCATCAGAGCCAGGCACTGGAAGGTTTCTCTTCAGCAGTCTATCTGTTTCCTTGTTTATTTTTGTTTTATTTTTTTAAACACATTATGGATTTTAATACAGGTCATCTTCCCCAGACTTTCAGGCATTAAAAGATTTTGCAATGGTTTTTGGTAGTTTACTGACTCTCTGTTAAATACTTTAGGTGTGTGTGATGTGCTGTGTCACTAGGGTTGGAATCTTTTCGGGTCTGGTAAGTCAGATTATCTCTGAGGTAGCATTTTGATAGGAAACTTCTGTGTAGGACAAGGATTTCGAAGCTTATTCCTGGTGATTCAGTAACTAATGCTCTTCTGAACTTACTCTAAAAAAGTTGTTACAAAGTGCACAGCAGTGCTAGATGTTCTTGGCTTTGGGCACCACTTCAGGATGTTTGCTATTGAAAATGTACTATGCTAGTGAGAACTTAGCCACAAATGCATCTTTTACCTGTCCATATTTCAAACAGAAATTATATTCGTCACTTTCTGGGATTTTGAAAAATTTCATGCTGTGCTACTGTGTAGAGTTCATCAGTGCACTGCTTTCTCAGAAATATGGAAGCACGTTAAAGAAGTTATTCCATGTAGAGTTTTACAAAGTGATTTGGGATCGTTTTAGATAAAAGATACTATATCAGACATTGTGATAGGTAGTAGTTATTAATACCTGCCATCTTGTGACTTTTGCAATCACTTTTATTCTGCTTGGAGCAATCTCAGGAAACTTTTACCCGATTTACTATCATCATGATGTGACCCATATTGTACTCTTCTTCTTACCAAGACAATTTGAAACTTATTATAGATGCTCTCCATGACCTTTCCTGAAAACTTTTTAATTGAAATGTTGTCATGCAGGTTCCATATTTAAGATAATTTCATGTCTTGATGGCCTTCAAACACAAGTTGGAAGTATATTACATACACGGAGGAGGGTAACAGTTGGTTTTTATGTGAGCTATATCTAGTGCTTTGCTGGACCTGACAAAATGCTGCATGGTCTAAGACATACACCAGTTTATCTCTTAGTTTTCTCAAATATCTACCAAGGGAGCAATGACATCCTATGAATGCTTCTGCCCAAGTTATACACGGACAGAATTTGAGTTGTTACCGTACAGCATTACAAAGTGTGTTTGTATTGACTACATCTTTGACTGCTCCATCATGCTTGGGTGGAGGGCTACTATTTCCTCTCAGGAGTGTATTAGAGGCTGTGACTGGATTTACTGTATTCTTGGTTTTTTGGGAGGGGAATATCACCTTGGTTTGCTTATGTGCAGTGCATAGTAGAGTCCTATCTGCTTGTTTGAGCATTATGGTACTATGAGTTATTGATAGAAACAATAATGTCTGTGGCTTGGGAAAATGAGTTCTATGAATTAATTAAAACTATTCTACAAATAGTTATATGTGGTTGACTTAAGGCCTGTATAGGAGACTTCTGAACTCTAGAAATACTTACATTATAGTCTCATAAACTATAAGGTAGCTCAAATTAATTTTCTCAGGAATGTGGATACAGAAATATCAGCCAGAGCTCTAGACTGTGTAATTCAGATTCAAACAAGAGGAGAGAAAGCTACATGCATAGCAGTGACTTCATCTCAAAATAAACATTCAAGCTATTTCCTTTTGCGTATAATACAGAGTATAAAAATCAGCACAATAAATAGGCAGGATACAAAAGCGATCATGCCCTCTATTCTGAACTGTACGTAGAAGCTTGTAAGATAGTAACTGACAATACTGCTCCATCACAAAATATCTAAACCTTCACTAAATTCAGAAAATAACGTTATTATACTAGAGCAAAATACATTATAATCCAGAATTGAATTTATTCATGTTACAGTTTTCTGTTGCATATTGCTCACCCCAAGATTCCACCAGTTTCATCTTTTGACCTTCCACATGTGAAGAAGCACAGAATGTGCAGCAAAGATCAGTCACTGCAGATAAAAAGATCTGCAGTGTAGATTAGACAAGAGAATTATTCATTGGGCCAGATTCTCTGTGGTGTAATTTTACTTAGCTGTATTGAGTTTGTTGACTGATCTTTATTGACCTTATTTCTTTGACTTCTTAGTGGCTATACTGATTTACATTGGCTAAGAATCTGGCTCTCAGTATTTAATTTGCACAGTACATGATAGAAAGTCTTTTGAAATGGAATCTACAGTGTAATTAATGAGAACTGACGCTTAATGTTGTATCCTTTCCCAGTAGCCTGTTGTGTGGCACTCAACACTATGGGCCAAGTACTGATTCCACATTGTTATGCCAAATTCCTATTGACCTCAACAGGAGTTTCATGTGTAAAATGATGGCAGGATATATCCTATTATTTCTTGAAAAGGTCAGTGTTCTGTTAAAAGTGAATGAAGTTGTCTTTTTCCCAGCCATCAAGCAACTTGGCTTAATGTAGTCATGCAGTCTCACCATGATAATAGAAATCTGGCATGCTTGCCATGGTACACCACATTGTAGCTAACCGTGAGTCCTTGTCCTTGCTTTATCTGATGGCCAAAATTCAAATTTTCTGAATTAGATATTAGTTACTGGAAGTGTGATCAGCTCCAGTTGGAGGAAAATGGATGCCTCTGTCACCAACATGTATTAACCATTTATATTTCTGTTAATTCTTTGCTGAGTTCTTTCTCCTGTGTTTCACTCTCTGTGCATGAGGAAGGAAATCCTTGAGTAGATTTTTGGCTCTCAGATAGTAGTAGCATAATAACTACAATTCAGACGCTGAACAGCATGAGCTTACAAAGGAAAATCAATCTGTTGCTGGTCATTCAATGTCACTTCTACCTCTGGCAAAGCCTAATCAAAATATTCTCTGAATTTGCTATAGTTGTTATTTACCATTATTACAGTTCTGTGGCACCTCCATTTTCCATCTGTGATTTTAGTCTGCCTCTTGATCTCCCAAATTGCTTTTAAGTGTGCTCAGACAAAGCTGTTTTGACTGTTTTCTGGTGCCATGCAAGGAGACTGCTTGTTCATGTAAACCACCAGAGGAGGGTAGAAGAGTATAAAATCAGAGCTGTAAAAAGATATTTAGGGCCATTTTTTTCCCCTGCAGTTGGGGACACTGCCAACCTGAGCTGGAGGAGCACTAGCACCACCTACTCCAGCTACAGCTTTCTCTGTAGGAACTGTCTTGAAGCTTGAAATCCTTGGTTTAGGCTCAGAGACCTGATGTCTCTATTCTTCCTTCATCCCCAGCTTTCCATTTTGTCCTTCAGCTGCCAGACTCTCACCTCCTGAGCCTACGCTCATTGCTTGTTTTTCCCTTCTACTGTGGATCTGCAGGTTCTCCTCTAACAGCAGCTGGCTATGGCTCAGGCACGTTTATCCCATTTGGTGTTTTTTTGGGATCAGTCTTTATCATGAATTTATAAAAGCCTACTTGTTTTTTCAAACCAGTTTTTCAAGCATGTACTTGGGATGCATTCCATATGTTCCTTCTTAAGGTGTTTTGTCTTGCTTGAAGCTGAAGTCAGTTTGTCCTTTCCCCCTTTCTTCTGCATATTAAAAAACAAGATGATTCAGTGACTTCATATCATCCCCAGCAGCTTCCCAAATCCTGTTTTAGGGAGAAGATCTAGATGCTTCAGGCCTGGTGGTTCTTGATCTCTGAATTTGTATTTCAGCTTCAAAGCTTCTGTGTTCAGAAAACGCACATGAGCTCTCCAGAGGATGACATACATGTGGAGAAAAAGACTGTGTGGTACCTTCTGCATTTAGAATCTTAGCCTTGCCCAGGCAAAACTCAAAAAGAAAGAAGTTTGTTGCACTATATCTTGTTGCCCAGCAAGACAGAAAAAGTCAGAAATGTGAATATATTTATTTTGTCCCTAATTTAAGTGGCTGGTTGATGAGGAACACCACTGTGGAATCCTGAACTTGGGCTCATCTTGTCCACATCACCAACACCCTATTGGGGTCATTACATTGCATAATGTATTTCCCAGTTTGCCATTCATAGGTAAAGAAATATAAATAGAAATGGCTAAATGGGAAGCCTTCCTGTGTCGTTATCACTTGAGAATGGAAGAAGGGAGATAAGTTTGGGTCTGTTTTGTCCTGTGTTGTCATTTGTCATCTGAAGAGCTTTGCAAGCTTTGGCTTTCTTTACAGAACATTGGTGCAAAATAGAAATACATATTGTTAGTGAGCTGAGATACCTACCAGCCTTCTGGTTTGGATTGAGATATTGATCTGCCTCTGTAAATGTCTGCAACCCTAACTGATCCTTATTTTAGCATTTTTGCTGAGATTTGCTCCAGGTTAGGAGCTTCATCTCAGGCTTTCTCAGTAATCAGTTGAAAAAAAGACACTTTCCAGAGTGAATTTGATCTAGGTTAGTTAAAATGCTTTCTGTAGGTGTCTATCTCTCCTACTTACCTGTACAGGTTGCTTAGGGTGACTTAATTCCTAAATAAGGTGTACCAATTCAATTACAGAAGAGTGTGTCCTCCTTAACCTAATCTGGGGGTGAGTGGATCTAAAGCAGTGTAAAAGCAAGGGAGCTGTTGGCAGAGTATTTTCTGAAAAGGAACCCTGAATTTGGAAAAGCATTCTGTCATCTGAAGTACCTTGGATTCCCCCACAACCCCTCTGAGAGGTTTGTTCTGCCGCTGTATGTCTTTCTTAGGAAGATAGGAATGGCATGGATAGTTGGAGAGTGGTATGGGTTGGGTAAGACTTGATTTCTGACAGGCCATGGTACTTAGTAAGTTTGTATTCCTTTATTATAAAAACAGACTGCTGTAGTGAATAGCACAGAGGCTACTGCATGGATTTACTTTTTTGGGAAAAAATGATCCCATCAAATTGCCAGAATGACTCATACTAAGTGTTTGAATCATTTTTATTACTCTGATGATGATGTCTTGGAAAAGGCAAGTTTTGGTCATCAATTTATTCTGCATCTTTTATATTGACTGATTTGTGCACATCAGAAACATGGTCAGTTAGACATTTTTATGAGTTCAAGGAAAGATGTTATGTGTAAATAACATCTAGTCAAGAATAAAAAGCAAAATGTGCACATATGACCTGATAATGTGTAAGTATGATGGCTTTAAAGCTGCATTTGGTTTGTAGTGTACTAAATCAGAGAACTGGATAAAGAGATTGCTCAGTGAACAGAAATACACATTATGATGGCAAAGGGCTGAAAAGTTTTATTGTTATGCAGGCCTAGCTAGGTCCTAAAATGGGGGGGGGAAGTATCAGGGAAAAAAAAACCAACAAAACCCAATGAAATCCAAAACAAAAAGCAAGCAGGCCTTTCTCTATTTCTTTTCTCTCATGAATTGTTTTTGAAATATTTCCATCTTTATTATACAGACATTTGGGAGGGAGGAAATAAATTAGATAATTTTAAAGTAAGTTATTAATACCCTGACATTGGTTATATGTATACTGCTTAGGTACTGTAGCTGCACTGTGGTTTTTCAGGATTTATTTTTCACTTTATAGCTCTTTCTTTGTGCCATATTGCATCTATTTAACACCTGTCTGCAAGTCTCCTTGATTTCTTTTATAAGTCTCAGTTACACGTTACAACTTAGTCTTCCTTTACCTTGAAGCTTCAACTAAAAAGGCTTAAGAATATTAGGCAAATATGGGTATCGAAACAGAGAAAAACTTAGGTCATTTCCTCTTGTACTTGTTTTACAGAGGTTTATGTGACCTACTAAGGGTACACATCAAAGAGACCTTGGTGTGGGCTGAGCACCACTTCATGGGCAGAGGTGTAAGTGAAAAGAACTAATGAAGGAGCTGATGATTTCCCCCTCCCCCCATCATCACTCTGACTTAGAAATAATCCTGGTAAAAACCAAGAACTGGCCAAAAAAAAAAAAGTGTGTTTAGACCTGAAAGATCACATGGCTTCTTCTGCAAAAAGATTCTGAAATATCATATTTCAACACTTCAAATACCTATATATAAATACTAGCTTCCAAATAGCTAGAAGCATTTGAGCCTTTCTGTCTCAGCACAAGCTGAATATCATGTCTGCACTTTGCAATGAAGAGATTTTTTTCACTTCAGTTGTACTTCATTAGACTAGGTTTGTAAAACTTAGTAATATGCCTTAAGAAAAGCTTCAAGTAAAACCCTACAGTAGAATCTGAGTCGGTTTATCTTATTTTATATTAGTTAAGGATAAGGCTTGTGTGTAGTCCTATTATAATCAGTAGGACTACTCCCATTAGTATGGCAAGCAGGATTTGGCCCTTTGTTTGTGATTACACATTCTCTGCCTGGTCTGTTAGACTGAAGGGTATAATAAAATTAAACTATTGGATTAGAATGGTAATTTCCAAACACAAATCAGCAAGGGAACATGATTACATTTGCTGTTGGAGGAGAAAGTGAAACATTCCTGTTTCTCTCTTGGTGTATCCAGGCTGCCTAATGGAAGTAATTGTGTGTATCCAGAACAAAAATGTGGTGGGGAAAAAATAAATATGCAGAAATGTAGACAGAAAAATGTATTCCTAAAACGATTCTTCTGATTCTTCTTGACATTTAGATCAGCAACCAGAGCTAAAAGCTACCAAAATTATTAAGGCCTGCTCCTAAACAGATTTCATCTGTATGGGACTAGGAATAGATTTTCTGCATAAATAACTCTATCTGAAAAAGAATCCACCTTTATTCTTTTCTTGAACTAGGAATGTGGCTGTAAGACGGTGTGTTCTGGAAGGCAAAATGACTTCCAGTTTCAGTTAAGCTATGGTTTTTAGGAACTTAAAGGTTCATTCAACCCTGTTTATCTTCAGAAAATTAAGAGAGCATGGTTTACAAAGCAGATGTTATTATTCAGTGGTTTGCTGTTAGAGCTTATGTTCAGTAGTTCACATCTACAGGGCATCAGCCAGACTCCTGGAAATTACTGAAAATTGCCCTTCTGAGTTATGCACATTTTGGATCCATCTCACAGCAATTTGCATTTCAGCTTCTACAAAATTCTTTGAAACATGACAAATTAAGCTTCTGTGTTTTCTGTCAGGATAAATAGCATAAACCTCATTTAACAGACAAGCAGAACTAAGGCCACAAATGATTCATGCACTTCCATCTGCAATTGGGTATGTACCACCCTTTCAGCCTGTGAAAGTCATTTGCCTGCTATATTTCTGGTTTCCACTCCTCTCACTACTGGTCCCTGACAACTCAAAGTCTTGAATCATACTAGACTCCCATATTAGACTCCTTTTTGCTTTTCTTTTTTTCCTCTTGATTTTTAAACCTTCCATGTAAAGGTACAATCTGGACATCTTTCAGAACATATTCACTTTTTCAGAGCAATAGAAAAACATCAGAAATATCTTACTAAGTGAGTCAGTGGTCTGTCTAACTCAGTGTACTGTCTCCCACAGTGGCAGCAAGAGGTGCTGTATAAAGAGAGCAGATGAGCATGGCCACTACCTGCAGCCATTTCCGATCTCAAGCCCTCAGCAGCCACAAGCACTGGATTTAAGATATTAGAGAATACATCCCTGACTATTCCCTTTAGGATCTGTATATGGGCCTGCTGTACCTGAATCATCTAATCTCTTTTTGAACTTGCTGATACTATCTGCCTCCACAGCCTCCTGTGGCCACAAATTCCAGAAGTTCAGTGCCTACTGTTAAAACCCTGTACTTTTATCTGTTTTAGCTATGTGTTCCATTAGTTTCTGTGCGAATGATGTCACCTGGTTTTAATTCTGAGATTTAGTAACAGCTCTGCTTTCTGAGTTCATCTTACCACTTATCCCCAGGATTTTGCAGACCTTGATCACATCTCACAGCCTTCTCTTCTCCAAGCTGAAAAGTCCTAACATTTTCAAAGTCTCCTCATTAGGCACCTTCTCCCTCATCTTACTCATTTGTAACCCTTCTTTGTACCTTCTCTTATTCTACTATGTCCTTAGGATGCAGATATAGAATCATAGAATCACAGAAAGGACCTTAAGATCATCTAGTTCCAACCCCCCCTGCCATGGACAGGGACACCTCCCACTAAACCATGCCGCCTAAGGCTATGCCCAACCCAGCCTCGAACACTGTCAGAGATGGAGCATTCACAGCTTCCCTCAGCAACCCATTCCAGTGCTTCACCACCCTCACAGTAAAGAATTTCTTCCTCAGATCCAATCTAAACTTCCCCTCTTTAAGTTTTAACCCATTACCCCTTGTCTTCTCACTACAGTCCCTCATGAAGAGTCCCTCTTCAGCATCCCTATAGGCCCCCTTCAGATATTGAAAAGCTGCTATGAGGCAGCCTTCTCTTCTCCAGGCTGAACAACCCCAACTGTCTCAGCATCAAATGGTACTCAAAAACATTCGTGTTCACAAAGGGGTGTGTAGAAGAAAAATCATTCTGGCTTGTATGCTACAACTTTTCTGCTGGTTCTCAACATCCTGTTGGGATTTTTCTTCTTGGCTGTCATTGTAGCAAATAAAAGTGGGAAGTGGATATTTGACATGGTTTTTCTTAACACAGAGGAGGAGAAATGAAGTAGTTTACTTAAGCTCTAAACTTTTCAGGATGGAGTCTTTAAATAATCTTTTGAACGCAATCTGCAAACTGAGCCATTTGACATTTGTCTTGGTTTCTTGCAGGTCAGGGATTTTTTTCTGTTCACAGTTTAAGAAAGGAGCAGAAGTGTAGTGCCAGTGATGATTAGGATGGTTTATGGTTAATACCAGTGGTTTATGGTTAGGAATGAGCAATAGAGTAGATTGTCTTAAAAAAAGAGTCTGCTTAAGTAGGTTATGTGTGGTTTATTTTTGTTTTTCAAATTAACTAGTACCGAAACTAGACCAAGATTTAAGAAAGGGAACACAGAAGAGGTAGAAAAATGTACACTCAGTTAAAATGATACCCAAATGGGTTTTATATACTCTTTCATCCCAGCTGCCTATGGAGGGCATATCAAACTCCTTGCAGACCAAATAAAATGATAAACATCTTCCCTTTGTCTGATATGCTACAGCTATTGCAGCCTTTTGCTGTGATATAGTTACAGCACAAGACATTTTGTCAAACAGGCAGATACAGCAATAACTATAGGATTTACTAGAGATGTGAGTGGAATAGAGGGGACTGTGCACCAACCACTTCCCAGACATGAAGTCAGGACATGGCCAGGATGTTCTGCTGGATCTGGGTGACACTACTGGGCCTAGCACAGAGATGTGTCTGGAAAGGGAAGAAGAAATCTGGGATACATTTTGGGTAGTACATGCTGGCCTTCCTGCTGCAACTGAAAGTCATGTTTTGCTTCATGCTACAGGCAGCCCTTCCTGTTTTCTTCATGACATAATGGAGCTGTATATGTGCTGAAAAAGACAGATAGTTGTGTAGAAATCGATTGTTCCAGTCTGTGTTCAAAATTGAGTAAAATAAAGCTTAGGACAATATTATAATATAAATACTGAAAGTATATTTTAAAAATTTAGTATGATACTAAGAAAATAAAAGAGGCCTATTCAAAAATATATTTGCTTTTGTCCTGGGTTCAGCAGTAGCGGTCATTTTTCTCCTTCTTGGTAGCTGGTGTAGCTCTGTGGTTTTGATTTTGAGCCTGGGAACAGGCTGATAACACCAGTGTTTTCAGTTACTGCTTGGTAATGTTTGGTCTGACCAAAGACTTTCTGGGTCTCATGCTCTGCCAGGGAGGAGGAGAGGCCGGGGGGAAGAAGAGACAGGACACCTGACCCAAACTGACCAAAGAGGTACTCCATACCACAGCACGTCATGAACAGGATGTAAAATGGAGAGCAGAGACCTGGAAGGGTGGGGGGTGCACTGCTTGGTTGGTCTGGGTATAGATGGTGAGCAATTGCATTTTTTTCACTTGTATTTCTCTTCTCATTATTACTATTAGTGGCAGCAGCAGTGATTTGTGTTATTATACCTTAGTTACTAAACTGTTTTTATCTCAACCTGTGGGAGTTGCATTCTTTTGATTCTCTTCCCCATCCCCCTGGGTCTGGGGGAAGAAAGAGGGGAGAGTGAGTGAGCAAAACTGCGTGAGGGCCTTAAACCATGATAGTTTTCATGATAACTCCATTTAGATCATCAAATGTCTGCAGGTAAACCTGTATAAAAAGACATACAATTGTTTTCCATACTTGCTAATGACTCCAAGTGATATTTATCCTTCAATTTCTTTATAATTTAAAGAAGTAGGTAGTTAGCAATTAAACACTTGACAAAAAAGAGGAAAATATTAATTAATTATTAGGTAAAGCTTTTATAACTGAACACATGAGAAATACTGTTGGAAGGAAGGTATGAAGATAGGCTGAGAAAGTTGGGACTGTTCAGCCTGACAAAGAGAAGGCTGCTTGGAGACCTCATAGCAGCCTTACAGTATCTGAAAGGGCGGTACAGGGATGCTGGGGAGGGACTTTTTGTTAGGGACTGTAGTGAGAGGACAAGGGGTAATGGGTTCAAACTTAAACAGGGGAAGTTTAGATTGGATGTAAGGAGGAAGTTCTTTACTGTAAGGGTGGTGAGGCACTGGAATGGGTTGCTGAGGGAAGTTGTGAATGCTCCATCGCTGGCAGTGTTTAAGACCAGGTTGGACAGAACCTTGGGTGACACAGTCTAGTGTGAGGTGTCCCTGCCCATGGCAGGGGTTTGTAACTAGATGATCTTAAGGTCCTTTCAAACCCTAACTGTTCTATGATTCTATAATTCTATAAGGAAAAGCATACTTGCTATACCACAAAATACCTACTGAGTTTGCTGTAATAAAACACTCAACCTACTACAAGCAATGGTGATGAATTAAATAAATATGGTTTATCTAAGAAGAACACAGCCTTTAGAAATTGGTGGGGTTTGCCCCCATTAGTTCTTTGGAATTTACAGTAATATGTTTTTAAACAGATAATGATGAAACTTACATTTCCATAAACTATGTTAGAAAAAAGATTATACCATTATATGGAAGAGAGAGCATAAAAGTATTTTAAAAACATATCTGGAAGACATTTGGGTGTTGTATGTGACAGCAATTCAAGTACAGGCAACTGATTCAACCAAGAAATGAATCAGTCCTCTTACCTTGCTGTAACCCACGGCATTCCTTAAATCCTTCTGGAAAGAGAGTCAGTACTGTTTTTGCAAGAAATACTTTTTATGACATCTGATACAGACTGACATAGGACCAGTGCTGTTTAACATCTTTGTCATTGGCACAGGCAGTGGATTGAGTGCACCCTCAGCAAGTTTGCCGATGACACCAAGCTATGTGGTTCAGTTGCTACGCTGTAGGGAAGGAATGCCATCCAGAGGAGCATTGACATGCTTAATAAGTGGGCCTGTGTGAATCTCTTGAAGTTCAACAAGGACCAAGTGCAAGGTCCTGCACCTGTGTGGGGTCTGGGGAGGATGGATTGAGAGCAGCCCTAAGGAGAAGGATTTGGGGGTGTTGGTTGTTGAGAAGCCCAACATGTGCCAGCAGTGTGCGCTTGCAGCCCAGAAACTAACCATGTCCTGGGCTGTATCAAAAGAAGTGTGACCAGCAGGTCAAGGGAGATGAGTCTAGCCCTCTCCTCTGCTCTTATGAGACCCCACCTGAAGTACTTCATCCAGTTCTTGGGCTCCCAACACAAGAGGGATGTAGACCTGTTGGAGTAAGAATCCAGAGGGGTATTACAAGGATGATCAAAGGACTGGAGCACCTCTCCTACAGAGGCAGGGTGGGAGAACTAGGGGTGTTCAGCCTGGAGAAGAGGAGGCTCCAGGAAGACCTTACAGCAGCTTCCAATGCCTGAAGGAGCTGACAAAAAATCTGGAGATGAGATTTTTACAGGGACATGTAAGTGATAGAAAAAGGGGGAATGGCTTTAAGCTGAGAGTAGATTAAATTAAACATTAGGAAGACACGAGGGTGGTGAGGTACTTCCACAGGGTTCCCAGAGAAGCTGTGGCTGCGCCATCCCTGGCAGTGTTCAAGGCTAGGCTGGACAGGGCTTGGAGCAGCCTGCTCTAGTGGAAGGTGTCCCTGTCTGTGGCAGGCATTGGAACTGGATGAGCTTTAAGGTCCCTCCCAACCCAAACCATTCTGTTGTTCTGTGATTTGGGAATCTCACAAAGAAAGCTTGTCTGCAACATTTGTAAATGCCATGGCAATAAAGCTACAGAAAGTGCTGCACTCTCCTGAGCCCTGTTGCTATATGTGGGTAGTTAGTGGCATGATGAAACCCTACTTTATGCTTGTCAAAAGCTCTATCTGGCAACCACCTGCCACTGAAAACTGCCATGATACTTCAGTCCAGCAAGGCACGAATGGAGTTAATGCATTTGAGATGCATAAACTGCAAATATATATATAACATGGCATGTATAGAAAGGCCACTGAATCTTTAAAGGGAAACAGGCAGAGCTAATAGGTTTCTTTGAATATAAACATCAGTATATATTTTTGTGACTCAACTCAGCATATTCTATATGGGCTGTAATTTTAAAATTAGTGGTTGGAGGGAGAGATAAGCACCATCAATAAATTAAACTGTAACCCAGCGGTTTAGTCATGAAAGGTTAAAATAAACTTGCTTGATTGATTATGAATTTTAAACAGTTTTTCTTCAATGTAATCAGTGCTCTACCAATGTCATTGCTCATTAAAGAAAAGATTTTCATTCCAACATTTGATTGAGGATGTTTTTTCTCATTTGCATTTTGCTTTCTACCAAGTAAGCATCTTGCCTTCAGAGTTATTAGATTCCCCCCTCCCCCCCCCCGTCTGTCCATAAAAGCTGTAAAGTGGGATGGAGCAGTGATTTAGAGGGATACTACATAAAGATTGAATGAAGATATTGACTACCAGGCCCTAATGCAAACAGGACTGTCTGATGGACTGCCTTTGACAGAATGATGGAAGGGGGCCTTGGGGCCTACTTAGCTGCCCTTCTAATTGGCCTTTATGAATATTTAATGAAATCAAGATGAAATTCAATCAGAGCTTTTACCTGCTGAATCTTAGGGAAGAAAGCAGGATATTATTAGATTTTCCTAGCCCTTGTACACAATAAAACTGTTCTGAAATGTCTGTGTGTTAGTCAGGTGGCTGAGATATGCTTTTTATCCAGGGACTTGGTTTCTTCCAAAGGAATTAACCTTTTTACCACAAAAAAAGCAGCATGATTTTCCATTTGCATGCATCACTGGTATCTTATTACTGGCATAGTATTATGTTTAAGCCATAAACAAGCAACAACTATTCGCTTTGAAAACATACCCTTAGCAAATTCTTAGTCTATGCCAATTTGAAGCCTTTTAGGGAACTTTGAGGTCATATAATAGTTTCAGAACTACATAATGTTGTACCCTAATATTTTGTGCCACGTTGGTTGATATATGGGAGAGAATTTGCACAGTCTCATTTCTCAAACATAATCTAGGTTGCATCAATAACATTAAATTATAGCAATGAGGTATAAAACAGTCTGACAGGCTCCTGCTGTAATAAACTCTTACATTCATTTAAATGTAGATTTTGTTTTTCTGAGTGGAATGCCAGAAAAGCTTTTCATAGAAGCACAACGGACAGTTTAATCTATAAATGGTAAATTCAACAGTGAAGGTTTTCCCCATTTTTAGTATTGTGAATTTTATCTTTCTCCCCCAAGATAAGCTGTTTATTCACAGTATGTTGCTTTTATGGATTTTCAGTATCATTTTTTGGACAGAAAGGAGTTTGGTACTTAGAGATAAACACAGCATGTTAATACTAAACAATGCATGGGTAAAACCTTACAGATGTGACTAAATAAGAGCAGTTCACTATTGTTCTTTAAAGGCTTGATTTCTCATAAAAATGTGGGCATCAGTAATGCTCCCTTTGGTCTTTAATGCTGATGTCATTAGTGCTGATGTACATAAGGTGTACTTGAGGAACAAACAGATGCATGGCATTATTCGGTGGGGTATGGATGAGTGGATACCTAGCTTCCCTCAGTTCTTAGATATGTGTAACTATCTCTCCCTTACCACATATATTAGTGGTCATGTTCAAAGGATTGTTTGTACAGGACTGTACATGAGGACTGCATGATAAGCTCCTAGATGCTGGGAGAAGCTTTTTGTCTGGTGCTTGTGCTTCCACATGTCTGGGCAAATATGAGGGCTAGTAGTAATAAAGTAATAACATCCACTCTGGGGTAGACCACGTGCCTGTGCATTCCACCTTCTCGCTCCAGCAGTGCCCAGTGGCAGTCTCAGGGGAAAGTTATCAGAGTGGATCCCTAATTCTAAAGTGCTTCCAACTTAAGTCATGACAGTAGCTGTTTCAGCCTGCACCATGGGGTGGGCTTTTGATGGGCTCCACAGGACCTCTATGGGTTGCTGCAGGAGCTAGAAATAGTCATATTGTAAAACAAAAAAATAGAAAAAGGAGAGTGATAAGTGTTAGAGTGTAGCTGAACAAACTAGCAGCACTGGTGTTTCTGTTGGTCTTTCACCGTGTTGCACCTATACTTACTAACGCCTGACTCTTGCTATAATGTGAAGACCTAGGCTGAGCTAACACTAAACATGCTTGGCCACAGAGAGCCCCGGGGCCATAAGGAAGCTGCTACCGAAGCAGAAATTAACAAAAAGGTGTCTGCACTTTCCTGTTCAGCTCTTACACTGATGCATACTCTATCTTCTAATTGTATCTTTTCTTCTGCCTTTCAATGGTGTATTAGCTGTGAAGCTTGGGAGTTTGGAATTCATAAGCAAGATCTGAATTCACACAGAAAATGCAGTTATCCCCAAAGCTCCATTCCTTCCTGTAGCTCTTTACTCAGGGGACAGTCATCTAGTGTAAACAGCAGCCTACACCCTGATGTCTAAAACCATTTGAGAAGTGAATTAAATGAAGTTATATCAGCATATTTTGCTTTTTGAGCCTTCTCACTGTATACAGAAAAATTGAAGGATGCATAAGAGAGTGAATACTCTTGCATGTATCTGCATGTATGAATGCTGAGTTAAGAAAAATAAACACTTGACAGTCTTTCAGAAGCTAAAGGCTTTGTATAATGTCATGTACGAAACTGTCAATGAAAGTATAAGGCTCTCCAGCCTTAATTTGGCTTTACATGAACTGTATGGATGGATGACATATTTCAGCCCACTGCTTAGACTAGCATATTTTTTTGCATCTTATTGTCCAAAATCCTTTTGTAATCAGTCCATATGGAAGATGTAGATAGCACATGTATATTCGTACAGCTGAGAAAAGGGTATGCACCAGACGCTGAAACTTAAAAGTACTTTCTACAGTATTTCTCAGGAACTACCCAAATTATTCTGTAAAGCTTTGTTTAAATGGGCTGTGAATATCAATGTCACATTTACTTTCAGTATATTGAACAATTGGTTTTCTTCAGGTAAACAAATACGTAGTGAATTTCCACATAAAGATTGGATTGCTTATTTAAACACAAGTTTTAGTTGTTTCTAAGTAGAGGTTTGTGGAAACATGGCCAAAACAAGGTAAATTTTTATGCATACACAGAGCAGTGCTTTCTCAGAAACTATATCCAAGATACCAGTAGCCTTTGGACAGCGAAAGCCATGACAGTGAATGATGATTTGTTGAATGCATATTGATTCATTCTGTCCGTCCTTCTGTTGAAATCAAAATTTATTTAACATCCCACTTTAACATCTCACTAGTCTGCACTTGGTGCTTTGGAGTTTCATCCAGTTTTCACTCTTGCCTGGACCCCTAAAGTGACCTCAGCAGTACTAAGGAAGAAAATAATTTCCCAAGTGAATGATATGGTATGAGGTTGCTAATGAAGTTTATGTTCAAGTCAAATCCAGCTATTCATGGGGGATGCATTCCTTCCTGATGTTGATCAGAAATGAAACCAGATGCTTTAGATTTAGGGAGAAATTCTGACAGTACTGGATGTGACATTAAAGTGGTAAAGTACACCGGTGACTCTTCTAATATCCCAAAAGGTATGAGATGAGTGAAATGTGCCCTGATTTAGGCTTAACACATTTCAAATAGAAAATTCATTTGTGGTGTATCTCAGTGTATTTCTTCTCTTATTACTTATTGGCAGCAACTTTTTTAACTTGAGAAACCGGTGCTATCTAAAAATCATACCTAGTTTTATCTGAATCTCAGTTCACCCTGGGCAGAAGATCAAGTTGCTAATTATTTTGTGGCTAATTACCAGTGTGTGAAAACACAGTAGAAATCAGGAGGGTTATTATCCAGTATTCTAGGAAATTAGTATTTGCCAAATTTCTGAAATCCTGCATATTTTAAAAGAAAACAGTAAGAGACTTGGTAGCAACAGGGAGTTAGAGGCCTTGGCAAGGCTAGGAGTGGAGTTTGAGGCAAGAAGCTAACATGGCTGTTCTTTTTCTCTCTGTTCATCATGGAGTTGGGGGAAGATGGTTTAAGGGTCAAGCCAAGAAGCAAGGAGTAAGTGGAGTCGCTGAACAGGCAAGGCAATGTATTTCCCAGGCCCGGAAGCAGCAACAGCAGGTGCAGAGATTGCAGAAAGTATCTTTCAGTTCAAGAACTAGGTGTGAGTTTAGCAGCTTGTTTTAATGAACAAGCCCAAACCACTTCCAGCATAGCTTTCTCTGCAAAACTGTTATGCTAAATTGTATCAGTGTTTACTTCGGTAGCCTGTATCTAATCATGAACTGTAACAAGTAGTATGATAAATTAAGAGAATATATGTCTGTTCAGGTGATAAATGCCTCATCATTCCAAAGGTAATGTGCCTTTTTTTCTCTGCTTAGGAGGTCTTCACTCCTTTATTTGCAGAATCAAGGAGTGATTAGTGTCAACTTAGCTGTTGGACCTGAGACAGTCTCCTGGGATCTGCTCCCAGTTGTGTAACTCGTTTTTTCTGTCATCTTAGGTGTACCACTCTTACCTCACTCCAACCATTTGTGAACCAGCAACTGCATCAAATCAGACCAAAGGTTCATTTTGTCATGTAGCCAGTAATGAACTATAACAAACAAGTCATTGAAAGTTCCTATGGTGGGTATTTGTACAATAACATATCTATACCCAAATTTCTTCCTAAAAATATCAGGAAATGGTTGAAGTCCATGCAACCTAATTCCTTCTTTCTACCCAAAAGTAAACCTCAATATTCTCATTAGATGTACAGAAATTATTCTTAATTCATACTGCTTTCTTTTACTAACTTGTACTTGTGTTTCAGAGGTTAGCTATGCATATTGTAAGAATTATTAATATAATGTTTTAAGTGTTCAATCATAGAATCATAGAATAGTTAGGATTGGAAAGGACCTTAAGTTCCAACCCCCCTGCCATGGGCAGGGACACCTCCCACTAAACCATGCCACTCAAGGCACTGTCCAACCTGGCCTTGAAATCTTTCTGCTTCATTGGACTATCCTTGTCTCCAACCATTTAATAGTGGTAAATGGAGGTCAGCTTCATTCTTTTATACCATTGCTTACTGTCTGTGTCCTTTTCCCCTTCTAAATTAGAAGGCTCAGATCTTTGATATACACTCTGTTGATATAGAGCTGTATGTTCACAAAATTTGTTTCATCTGTTTCAGACAGTTAGCACTCTTTGAGATACAGTGACCAGAACTTAATGCAGCAGGTAAAGAAATATTTATAATGCCTGGAGTACTGTTGATGTCTAATAATCAACTCCTATCTTTATACTTTACAGGACTGCTGTGCAGTTCACTCTAAGTGTACATTTTCGGATTATTTGAGGATGTATACTACCTAGAATCAAAGTGCTATGACAGTGTTATCCATTGCTTTGTATGCCTATGAAGCGAATTCCATTTCCTGGATCAGACAGAAATGAAACCAATATCCGAGCCGTTGTATTATCTATACACAAGTTCTGAATACTCTGATCTCGCTCCCTCAAAACATAACACAAGATCTTTCCCCAACTGATGTGGTATTAAGTTGATTAGAGATATTTTACCTAAGAGTATTGCTGGGCTCCAAAGCTCAGCAGTTAGAGTTTGTGCCCAATTTGGTTTAATTTAATCCTGCTGGTCCAGCAGAACTTCACCATAGGGTCTTCTACTTTTCACATTTTGTAGAAAATAGAGCTGAGCTATAAAACACCATTCAATCTCAGCAATTCAATCCAAATCCAATTCATTTGATTCCGGTAAGAACTGCATTCAGCGGTGATCAGCAAACATTTCTAAAACCAAAACCATAAGCAGCAAATACGGCATGGTGCCAATAAGGAGGATGCTTTCACTGTGTAGGGTGTAAGAGATCTTTACAGAATTAAATTTCTCAGATAAGTTATATATACACCTATCTTCAGTGAACAAGGGGGAAAAGAAAGAATATCTCAACTTCACAAATGGAACTGATCAAGTTGACAAATTATACCAAAAGTCTGAGAGCTAAAGTGAAACACAGTTTGAAATGTGATATGAGACCTCCAGCTGGTAATAAATCAGATAATGCTGTGACACCTGAAGAGTTGGCTCAACATCCTTGGACTAGAATAGGACAGAAAATTTTGTGCAGAATTTCCAGCAAATTGAATTCTTTCTAGCTATTATTATGAAAAGAAAAGGACAATTAAATTGGAGGAGTGGCAGGTTAATATTAATAATATAATATGAAACAATCAATATAAATTAATTCCAGAATGTAGGGTATAAATGTTTCATTGTCATTCATCTAAGAAGTAGGATGCATTTCAACTGGAATGCATAGGGAAAACAATTGCACAGATGCATATACATTATTGCATTGGAAGGAAATGAATGAAACCCTTAAATTATTACTAAATAGCTACAGTTCTTTCCCCCCCTTTTTTTTTTTGTTTTGTCAGGAATAATGACTGTGTTTATGTGCCAAAGGAATGCAAATATGTATTAGTCAGACTACTGGTTTAGGACTGAAGCTTATGGCGGTATCTTTAATAATATACAGTGTATTTAATATCCACTTTTATCATGTCCTGCACAACTTATAATTATTGCCAGCAGGCAAAGAAGAGAACAGTAGGGGAAAAGAATACAGTGGAAAAATCTTTCCTGATCACTAACAAATGGCATGAAAAAGATAGGCAGAGCATATTGGAGACAGTGTTCGAATTCAAGTGAGTGGAGTGAATTGTGCATACACTGTGAGACAGTAAAACCTTAAAAATGTCTTATAAACCCTCCATTACATCACATGAGATGGAGGGTTCATAAGATCTAAAAACCTGAAGCAAAACCAGTTTCAGCCTGCAGGCCCCTTTGGAGTCTGGGCTGTGCAATTACAGGTACTGCAGATGATGGAAAGCTGAAGGCAGTATTTATTTTTTTGGTGGCAGACCAAAAGTACTCACATGGATTTAAAAAGAAAAAGCGCTTCTTATTTGCTTTAGTCTCTGTGTGCCCTCAACAGCACATTCTGTGGTTGCTTAGATATGGACAGGTTTTCAGCAAACTGACTCCAAGTTCAAGGGCCAAATTCTCTCCTGGCACAACTCCACCAACACTAATGGTGTTAAGCCAGCGGAAAATTTGGCTCCAAATGCTGTCTGATTGGATAGTCTGTCCATAGACTCCAGGAAGCCCAGAAATTTTCAGCACAGTTTAAGTCAGGGTAGCTAGAATAGAGTCTGAGTGTGGGCTGTGTTTTTCATAGAGAAATCAGGACTGGAGATGCTTTAGTGTATGGAGAGGAAACACATTTGTCTATGTTACTAACCATTCGCTTTTGGAGGACTTGGCTCAGATTTGTAGGAGCTCTGAAATCAAGAGTTTACAAGCCAAGTGTTATTACTATTCCCTTAATATAGACACCAGAAAATCACTGTAGCAGGAATTTTTGATTGCTTTATGGAAGTCTTCACATGACATTCCCAGGTAGTCAAAACCAGACCATACAGACAGAGCTGTGGTGAGGTGGGCAAACTGTAGTAACGGTCTGTCCATTCCAGGTTATGTTGCCAGACATATTTATTTCAGAAATACTGTTTCTCATTTTTGGGGACTTCAGGGACAATATATGTTGACTCTCCATACTGTTAAATGCTTCAGTAATTGATACTTGTAATTTTTGAGTGCTTTTTGTTTTCTTTCAAACACATATAATAAGATTTGATCTCTCAGTATTTTCAAGTGATTTGGGACGCTAGGAATTAGTAATAAGGTTAAACTATGCCTAACTGAGCTAGAAAACTGAAATCTTGCTTAATAAAATCCAGATCACTTAGTAAATTTTTACGCCTCTAGGCCAGGTCGGCATTTTCTAAAGCTTGTTAGCTTTTAATTTGATAGTCATAAAATGTAACTCTTACAGAACTAAAATAAAAATTGGTGAAGGTATTAAAATATGACAATTTACACATTTATGGACATTAACTGGAACCAGTTCAACTGGTTGGCATTGCCTATGTTAGTTTGCTGGATGCAAATAAAAGTGAGCCTTTTTAGTGTAGACTGTTCTCCAATATAATTGACATTGAATACTTACTTGGAGAGATATTTTCATTCCAAAATTATTCTCTACAAATGCAGTTGCACCCTGGTAACTATCTGTGAGTTGCCACCCATATAGCTAATTTTTTTGTGCTTACGAGTCCCTCATTAAAGAACGTTGTCCTGTCTAGATTGATAACCTTGTCCTAAACCATTTAGAGAAATCCTGTTTTGTTTCCTAGTTTTAGTGCCATGAAGCTTTTCAGTTCTACCTATTTCTGTGTAATCACCGATCTCCAGTTCCATTGAAGCAGAATAAATAGCAATTTTTTTTGTTATTAATTTTTATTTTTTACACTGCTGCAGCCACAGGCTTAGAAAATAATTTACAGAAACATGGTAACCCTCCCTCCAACTAAAATCAGCGACTGCTTCCCTTAGCGTTCATACCAGTGTGGATATAAACTCCAAAGGTCTCTTTACTGAAAGGACTGATGTGAGAAAAGAAAACTCAGTTGTTTTCAGAAGCAGACCAGAGCTCACTTGCATGCTCCCAGCAAATGCTTTCACCGGCACTGGTGCCCCATAAGCGCTGAATACGTTTTCTAATACTAGGCAATTTATGATTCTCATGTAAGGCATGACAGCCATTCATCTTTCTCAGAGGATAAGCAAACAGGGCAAGACCAGTACTAACACTGAGTGTGTTGCTACCAGCACTCAGTACTAGATTTATTAGCATTGTATCTTTCAAAGTAACAGGAGGTAGCTCACAGGCATCCTCTACAGCAGCTGTTTAGTAGAACGTTTGTCTGCTAGTTGCTTTCATATTTTAATATCAAATCAGCCAGATTAAGGAGAAAGAGGAGAAGCAGTACTACAGGGAATAGAGAACTGCATAGACAGCAACAGGATGGAGATCTGATTTCATACCTTTTAGCTATCGCAGATTTTGTTGACACTGTCTGGCACAATAGGTTTCCAATTCTCCATTTCCTTTCTCAGTGAAGTCTGCTCTTTATTCCTGAAACATATCTGTGACTCAAGGACAATATGCTAACCTGTTATCTTATTGTAAAGAATTCTTGTCTAACGTCAGTTAGATTTAAGCATCTAATTCAAGCTCATTGTCTATATTTTTTTAGTAATATGGAGAAAAAGAAAAGCATATATTACTGCTCTCATGAGACCTCACTTGGAGTATTGTGTGCAGTTCTGGTGTCCTCAACATAAAAAGGACATGGAACTGTT
>JASSUY010017750.1:0-56726 GCA_032466535.1 Forpus xanthops
GCAACCCATTCCAGTGCCTCACCACCCTTACACTAAAGAATTTCTTCCTCAGATCCAATCTAAACTTCCCCTGTTTGAGTTTGAAGCCATTACCCCTTGTCCTGTCTCTACAGCCCCTCATGAAAAGTCCTTCCCCAGCAACCCTATAGGCCCCTTTCAGATATTGGAAGGCTGCTACGAGGTCTCCACACAGCCTTCTCTTCTCCAGGCTGAACAACCCCAACTTTCTCAGCCTATCCTAATGAATAGATATATTCTGTATGCAGTATACTAGAAAACCTGAACTATTTCAGATATCATTGGCAGACGTGAGCCATGAAACACTGCTAAGCTGTTTCTTTCCCAACGATTTTAAAATAATTCAGCTCAAACATTTCTTGCAGTTTTGCTGCAGATTTAAATATAAATTTAAGTTTGGATCAAGTTGGCAACTTGATCCAAGAAAAAAAAAAAAAAAAAACAAACAAAAAAAACCCCAAAGAAATACACAAAAAGAGAGGGAACTGGCATTTATCTATTTATACTACCAGTAGTCCGTCCAGGTTTCACTGGGGACAGGGAGGCATTGGGTTTTGCAAAAGGATGGATACAAGCAGAAGTACTGGTCACTGTTGTTGATCAGACGCTGTCAACAACTGGTGAGAGGTGCAGGATTCAAGCCATGTTCTCCCCTTGGGACCAACTTACCAAGAGGGTCGGTTATGTTAGTAATAAGATTGCCAATAGCATGCTGAGCACACTGACAATCTTCTTGGCAGAGATGGCTGAGAACTGATCAGTGGAGGCATATCAGCTCCCATGCCATCCTCCCTCTTTTGAATGGCCTTGGTGACCACCACAAAACTTACATCTACAGCCTGGTCCTGGAACATGTCCAGGATCATTGCTTAGGAAGCAGTGACGAAGGATTTCCTGACACACAAACTGTCCATCCTTCAGGGAAGGATGGCTCCAAAATACTCTATCACTTCATGTCACAATGCTGAAGACCTTCCAGCTACATGAATACTCAACACTTACAAAGTGCACAAAAGTGGAGAGAATTGACATTAGCAGGCAGGGGGTTTTTTTGTAAGCCCATTTGCTATTTTCCTGTCTAAAATAAATACGCAATTCAGCATGCCATAAAATCAGAAATCTGTGACTCTCCACTAAGGGTGGAGGGCATGTTTGAACAGAGAGGCAGGGCTGGCCAGTGCTGGGAGTGCTGAGTTTGCACCAGCCGGAGGATGGCCAGTGGAATCACTCGGACTGCGTTTGATGGGAGAATAGCAAATCTGTTTTCAGGGCTCATACTCCAGGCCTCCATGTCAGTGCACAAGTCATTTAAAAAGTGACAAAGAAAACATTCTTCTTTAAAATGTTACAAGATCTGAATCTTGCCATCGTTTGAAAAAGGCTGTGAAATCTTCACCTTGATGAGTCTTGTGCTATCTAAAGCAATTTAGTATACTCTTCCCTCCATTGAGCTATCAATGACATCTTTTGCAACAATCATGTAAAACAGGATGTCCGAACCCACAATTCTGAACATCAAGCAAATAGATGGCTTTCTTTGGAACAGCTTAATCATTTCTCTCTCTCTGGTTCCATGGGTTTTCTGGTTTTGCTCAACTCAGCAACTTTGCAGTGGAGGGGGCCACTGAACTGAATGATCTTACAGAATTAGCTACCTGCACAATTCCAAATATAAACTGTTCTGGCTGCAGAGTGATCAAAGACACTTACTTTTTCATCTAAACTAAGTATGTTAACTGAAGCACCATGACAATCTCTGTACTATTACAGTCAAATCTAAATGGCTGTTCAGTGACGCACAACAGCCTCTACTTTTAAATTCTAGACTGCTTTGTCTCTCTAACACAACCAGTTACAATTGCAGTTTTCATTCTTTCCATGTCTCTTCCAACTACCTGCAGTCAGAGCTTGTGTTTCTCATGCAAACAGTTCATACTCTGTACCTGCCAATGTGGAGATGGCCTGAAGTAAACGGATAACACAACCCACCTGCTACCCAATTCCTGTGCGGAATAAGCTTTACAAAGGGTTTCAAGAGCTTAAGTATATCAGCAATTGAGATTGCTGCCTTTGGAAGCACACAGAAATAAAACATATGTAAGGATCATTCTGTGATCTGGTTTTAGTCTTTACTGGCCTAGATTTTCCAACTCATCATTTCAATTACCTTTACCTTAGAACTTCTCAGCACTTCACAATCAGGATCAAATTTGCTAATATTGCAGAAAACAGCCCATAATTTAGCCCAGCAGTGTTCCTTAACAGAAGCCTGACATTGGATTAACCAGATTCATGTGAAGCAGGGCAAAGCAGAAAAAAGTCAGATGCCATTCTAGCATAGCATCTATCATGTGGCTTGAGTCACTTTGGGTAAATGGGAACTACCTTTAATTACCTTAAACCCCAACAGAAAGTCATTTTTGGAAATGCCCGTCTGTTTGTGGTTTCCAGGGCTATTCAGATCCCTCTACCATTTTCATGTACCCAAGAAAATAATACTTTGTATATATTTTGCTACATTTACAATATCTTCCTTTACTTATATCAATGCATAGATTATCTATATCCATATATACTGTTTCTCTGGGGATTTACATCTGTAATTTAATATTTCTCACATTACAGAGAAAACTGAATAGAAGAGGACTATCTGACAACATAGGTGGTGCTGGACAGTATTACTCAACTTTGTAATTATTTTATCTCTACCTGCACAGACATAGTTTCAATCAAAAAACCCTTAGTCACTTCCAGGCTTGCTGCAGATAATGTGGACTAAGAGATCACTCAGTCTATACCTGTTCATCTGCAGAGATGGTAACAGAAGTACTAACTTCCCATGGATATCTTGCATCAGACTCAGACTAGGCAAATTGCTGCTACAGCCAAAATGCAGTTGCACCATGAGCCAGGTTTCCTTGAGACCAGAAATTACAACTCAAGAGTAAATGAAGCACCTATCTAATTATTTTAATCACTTCTCCACATACACTCACATCAGACACTGAGAGTTTGGTTTTCTCTTTATGACTGTATAAAGAAGAAAAATCACAGCGTAGCCCTTTTCTTGTTTCATGCAGTCTTGTAACTGATGTTATAAGAGGTTTTGTTCTTCTCCATAGCACAGTGGGAGGAAAACAAAGGCAGAAAGACTTACAGGCGAGCTCTGACCACTCACTGCCCACTCTGTCTCAGGGCAGAACCACATTCAACCCTTCCACACTAACTGTGGGTTCTAATATTTCACTATTTAATTGCTGTTAAAATTTCCTCCCCCTCCAAGGGATAAAGAGCAAAGTAAGAAATCCTTAAGGAAAAAAAAAATTAAAGAAAACAGCAGCAGCAACCCACTCTCCAACCTCAAGAAAGAAATACAGCTTCAACAAACTACCTTTCAGATACAGTTCTACCCAGTAGCAAGGCAAAATTAATCAGAAGTATTTTGCCAAGGCTGTGACATATGTCAACTGCAAGCATTAGGACTGTAGCGTATACCCAATTTATAGCTTTTACAGAGCATTTTTACCTCTAATCATGCTTCTCTCACACTATTTATGTATATCAAAAAAAAAAAAAAAAAAAAACCAAACCAAAAAGCCCTGTAACACATATTCCCTAATACACATTTGCAAGTAAAGCATCTATGGTCTCATCCAGCATGACTCACATTACAGAAAAAAAGAGTAAGATGATTAAATAGACTGGCTCGCCCAGCCTGTTTTTTACACATCAATAAATAACCTCAACACAGCAGAAATAGAGATGTGGTTTTCAATTTGGAGTTAATTCAAACATTGGCTCTTCTTCAGACCTTCCACACTATGCAAAATAGAGCTGGGCAAATAATTCATTATGAATTATTCATTCAATTAATTTAATTTCTTCTGCTCACTAATTAACTATCTTGACTTTTCTGAATGTTTTCATTATCTGAAAATTATTTACTCAACAGTTTCTATGAATAACTCCTTGCCTCTAAATTGTTCACAAGCAGATTACTGCAAGAAATATAAATTGTAAATTCAAGTTGTGTTGAATAGTTTTAATTAGACATACAAGTCACATGCCTTTTTTTTGCTTCCCTATTGGGTATATGAAAATAAAACAAAACCCCAAACAAACCAATATAACACAACTATCTCCTGCAAACAAAACCATACCAAGACTAAAATTAATTTGCCACAAAAATTCTTGAACCTACTAACTGCACAGAATGATTTTGTCTTCCTCTTTGAAGAAACAGTAAATTAAGCATGTTAGATTAGAAATGTAAAACACAATTTGCATTCATCAATTCTTTAACCACTTGAGCTTCCCTTACAAGCCTATGTCCTCTTCCAGGCTCAAACCTCCACCATGGCTCCTCAGTCTGAATCTGGATAAGGGAAGAATGGCTGTGCCACCCCTAGGAGTAAATTCAAGAGAATGCCTGAGTTTCCTCTTTAGTCTCCACCCAAGGAGGTGATTTACATGGACAGGTTTAGCAGGCTGGAGGGAAGCTCTTACAGAAGCTATATCACTCTTTTTCTACTTCCCAGACGAAATTGAGGTATTTACGGAGATAAACAAAAACACCATGCAGAGTGCATTTCTTGATTGACATCATACCTCAGCACTGGCTTCACTCTTTCCTTAGTGTGGTACCCAGACAGGTCATTAAAGCCATCTGCTTTCGAAGCTACAGACGCAGGGATGGAAACATGTTCTTACACTGCTTGGCTGACCCATAAAAGGGAATGATGGAATGGGAGACAACTACAACAAGCAACCAGAATATGGTCAACTGAAATGAATGTGGCTGGGGAGTCAACTATATACACAGAGGCAAGGTATATAAAAAGCCTTTCAGCTTTCCAACAGCTGGGCAAAGGAAATTTTTCCCAGCATCATCTAACAGCAACAAAATTCCCCCAAAATCCCAAACCTACCTTAAACATACCTTTCTTCTTTGTGCAGCTGTTGTTGCTTGTAAGTGGGAGTTGTTCACTTCCACTCCCTCTCAGGTGAGAGGAAAGGGAGAAGTTTAGATGACAAATAATAGGCTATCAGAGTCTAGAGTATTTCAAAAGAGAAATACAGAACTACTGACAACTACCTGCTGTTTCTCAGAGGAGATGGCAGCAGACCATCTCATGCGGGATGGAAGAGTGAGAAGCGGCTGTGATTGCTGTAATCATTACTTGCTATGACCTGAGGGAACTGTGTGCTGCCATCAGTTAAAGTTAGTTGGCAATTCTCCTGACAATTTACAGCCATATCTGCTTCCCACCCACCAGAGGTGGAGGAATTGTGCTGTGGACATCTCATCAGATGTGAACAATCAATCTTAACAGAGCTCATGAGACACATGGGGTGTGAGTCATCTGCTAAAAGTTACAGATTTTCAACTCAGGGTAATAGTTAATGAAATACATATAATATTCATGTAAGAAATAGGCTAGATTTGGATGTATTCATCCACAAGAACCAATCTTTAACTGAACCCTGGGCAGAGGATAAATTATTTTAAATCCTAAAGTGTCAGTTTGACCTTTTCCTTCAAAACATTAAAGACCCCATACTCCACAACTGAAGACTTTATGAAACAGAAGGCTGTATGTAGGGTTTGCCAAGCAGAACCCTTAACTTGCATTATAAATGAAAGTGCCTTTAAAAACCACTTTCAGACAGTATGTATTACTGGACAATGGATAAAATACAATTTCTGTTAAAATAATTTCTGCTTCAGTCTTTCATCTAATATAATGGATTTCTAGCCAAATAATTCTAGTTAAAATTAGTGTCCTATAGTATTTTCATACATGCAAAACAATTCTTCTGTAATACCACACAGACTATACTGATTAATGTCCTTGAAGACAAACTTAAATATTTAGAGCTGAACTCCAATTGTGCTCACAAAAACAATCTTTTCTCATTTCTTGACTACTGGAATTCCTCTTATTAAGTCTGTAGCATACATGTTACAGCAAACAGATGAAACTCTTGGTGACAATATGCATAATGAGAAAGCCCCATTCCTTACAGAGAAGGCTAATTAATCATTAGGTGAGTGCTAGTAAATTTTCTGAATCACCAAGTTTCTGACAGACATGTTGTTAAGCCAGCAAAATGTCCACAGATGTTACTTGCCCATCAGAGGGAAACATATTCTCTTGAGAACCCTGAGCATCTTGTCATGGTTTACTTATTTATTTTTGAGTGAAACAAAAGATTAGCAAACCCATGTAATGATTAATGTATACGTGCAAGAAAAAAATAATAGCATGACACTAGATTTTAAGATGCTAAAGTAGAAATGTGAATTGCTTACTAGCAGCTCTGAAATGATACAATTAATAGATCTATGGCACTGTCTGCTTAATAGCTTAAGCATAACTTTATTCAGAGAAAACTATCTCAAATTGCTTCACTTCACTTTCTCCCTACACTTTTTAGTACTTTGCTAGAGCTGTCTCCACACAAAATCTCCATCACTACCTTCAGTAAGCTGTATTGTTCTCTTCCTCCGGATGTAAAAGCCAGAACCTTTGGAACATCTCTTTGTCTGCCAAGAATCACTTGGACCTATTTTTCACTTGGTGGGAATTGGAGGATGCATCACACATTTCAAGCTGCCCATGGGGAGCCTGATTTGGTTGGCCAGAATGTATCTAAATATGCCACAAACCCAAAGGCAAAATTAGACCCAAACTAACAGCCTTTGAATACATCAGATGCTTGGATGAGGGTTTTGGTAGGATACACTTTATGACAACAAACTACTCAATGAGACCTTAGATCTGCAGTTTCACTTAAATTATCATTCTTTTTCATAGATTTTAAAAGGATGGTCTCAAGAAAACATTAATGAGCACTTTTTAGGTATTTCTGTAGTTACAGAGATATTTTTCAAGTGCAGAATACCAGGCAGAGCCTCAGCAGGACTCAAGCCTGAAATCTCCATTCCTCATGAAATGTTTTTCTTTCAACAATATTTAACTTCCCCCCATGCCTTTATAAAAGACAGTATGAGGCTGGCATATATAGAAAACTACTGTTTCTTTTATTCCTCCCTCTCCCTCCTTGGGTATTACATTATAGTTCATTAGCTGAGCTCATTAATACTGCAGTACAGGTAGAAAATAGGTAATTGGTTGGGTACAATTATTACATTAATTTGATTAGGTGGTTTGTGCTTATATCAAAAAGGTGACCTCTGTGGATACTGGAATAGGTTTCACTCCCTTACTACTAACTGGGTTGCCATGGCTCAGTGTTTACTCAGGAGAATGAAAAGGTACACTAAAATTGCTTTTGGTGCTGTTCAGACTGGGGGGAAGAAGCAGCTGTATCCAGACAACTGTCTTACAATACCACTGGGTTTTAATATGACTGTCCCTCCTCACTTCCTTGAACGCCACTGGTGCTTTATTGTGTGCCAGCCAAAACACAGCCCTGGATATTGGGAACGTGGGATGGTCACAGAGGCCTTGTGCTGAAGGCAGGCCAGATCTCTTAAAATACCATGGCAGTAAAGACAGAGCAAAAGAACAAAGTATGGAAGAATGAAGTAAATATACTCACATCTCCACATTAATGCAACTGAGAGAGCCAATGCCAATATCAGAGGCCCAGGCACATCCATCCCATTCCATTTCTGGAACACTGCCTCTAGCAGAGCAGACAGCCATGACTCGCATGGTCTGGCTTGGTGACAGTGCCATGAAGAGGACAGCAAGCCTTTCACCTCATTTCACTGCTCAGGGCTCATCACAGGCTGCCCTCAGACACTCCTAGAGGGCTTTTTATTTTCGTATTGTTTTAATTAAACAACTAGAATGATTTGTTCCTGAGAAAATCACACAAAGGAACAACATAGATGGGAAGCAGCTCTGGGGATGCTTTCAATTAAAACAGCAACTGGTAGGGGTGGCAAAGCATGGTCCAGTTCTTAATTAAGTAAATGTAGCATCTCCAACTGACTAAGCTGGGAGCTGGACAAAGCCCAGAACAGAAAAGGAAGGGTCAAGAGGTGGGTGAGTTCAAAATAGCATTAGGAGGTTTATTTGTCACCTTTATAAGAAGACATCTCTGTAGTCTACAGAGAAGTTGCTATTTTCCAAAGAATGCTACCCGAAAAAAAAACAGAGATATATTGTGTTTAAGTAAAAAAGAGCAAGATTCTAAGTAAGGTAAAAAAAAAAAAAAAAAAAAAAGCTTTGTTTCAATGTAATCTTTGTGTTGATTTTGAACAAATTAATCTTCAAATATAAAATATATGCGATTATTCTGAAGCTTAATAGTTTTGTTGGTATTACAGACACTTGCTCCTAATTTTCACACTGTTAAATGCCCTGTTTATGTACTTACTGCTTCAGGAGGATGTAACTTCCCAGTGCTGGCAAACAGTACAAATAATGCCTGTCTGTTTGTGCAATCACAAAGGGTATGTCGCTGGGATTATAAATTACAAATAAGAAGCACAAAACATAAGCTTGTCATGTCAACTGCAGCAAATTGGAATTGTGCTAGAACAAACTGAAGAACTAGCAAGCAATACAGATGAAATCATGGACAGTTGAAGTCGATCCATAGTTTATCTTCCAGAGTCAGTTAATGTCGATGTCAGTGGAATTTGCACAAGCAACAAACCCTCAACCTCAGCTCTGCACTGGCTGACATTTCCCTCCATTTAAAATTGGCAGTGTAAGCTGTGGAACCTAAATTTGACCTCTGGAGAATATGCCACATGACATCTGTGTTCTTTACATGTTCAGCTTAAGACTTTGAAAGCTAATTTATCCATGTAGCACCTCAATAAGTGACTCGCCTAGCAACTGCTGAACTTCTGTCACTTGTTGACTTCTATTGGCAGAGTCTTTTTCTCTCGGGAACTCATTCTTTAATAATGACCACCTCAGACCCCTGAGGATGACACTAATGAGCATTTGAAAATGCCAGGAATTAAAAAAAAATACTTAATGACATTCAGTGATTTTTGAAGAAACAACACCTGATCTAGGTGGCCATTGCATCAATAGATTTTTGCAACAAATTGTGCCAGGCTCTATTATTAGATTTATATTGAATCTCACATCCAAAATACAAATATTTAAACAGACACCTGAAATACTGAAAACCAAATTAAGATGTCTTACAAAGGGCTGCTTCTGTTATGTGCTTAAGAGAACAGTATGTGAGAAGAACTGCTGAACAAATACCACCTCCAAACCAAAATAGCTTCAAAATAATAGACTAAAGTACAGTGGCAAAAGGGCAGCAAAGTCCAGTCATATCTCCCCCTCCTCCCCAAGATCAACTGAATTCAGTTGTAAGTGAAGGAGGATGTGGATGCATTTCCTCCAGATATATGAATTTTCCTCCAGAAATAACCCAAGACCTGCCCTCACAGTGATGGAGAACAACTCTTGGCCTCAAGGGAACAGCACTTTTTGCTTTGCATCAATCTCCATATCTACTAAGTTTCTGCAGCTCCACACAGAAGCCATAAATTGTGCAATTGCTGAACTTCCCTCCTCAATTAAAGTAGTTTTTTTCTTTTCACCTACTTGGTCTTTGTACCAAACAAATGCTTAATGCACTCATATGTTGGTCAGGGAAGCTACCTTATGGATGACCCTGCTATGCTCTTCCTTTGGTTTACACATCCCATGCAATTCTCTCCATCTTCTCCCTTTCATCTTTTAAGGTCTCAAAGCTATATAAATATGACAGGGATAGACAAGTCTGCAGAGGAATTTGAAATGGAGATTAACTCCCAAACAAAAATAGACATTTTACCACTTCTTAACATCTTCCCCTAAAGAAATAAGCAATATCATACCCAGCTATATTAGCAACAAATCAAATGGTCTGCAAATATTATGAGGACAGGAGAAAATGAGCTAAAGAGATTACCTTAATTCTTCACTTACACGCCCCCATTTGTGGAAACACTCATCTATATCCTCCCTTTATATTAGAGCAAAATTAATTAAATAGGTTATAATTTAGAACAAAAGAGGAAAAATAACCGGTAACATAAAGCCACAATTAATTAGGAAATGTTACTTGAGAATAGATGGAGAGATGCATAAGGAAAAAAAAAGAAACAAAAGTAAGGTAATTTAACAGGTTTAAAGCCCTGTGTCTTCCATATAGTCATTGTAATAAAATGATTTGCTTGTCTTGAGGGAATCCAGCTCTCCTGAAAGCTCAGTAAGAGTTTAAATTACTTCATCTATTTACAGTTATTGAATGGCAAATTGCTAAAGGAAATTATGTCACAGAACAGCTAGATAAACACTGACAGCATCTTGTCACCAACCTGAGGTGGGTTCTTGCACTGACTTAAACATTCAAATAACTTTACTCAGGGAAAAGGGTATTATTGAACCACTGCAAAAATACCATCTGGATCAGAGACCCAGATGCCCTGTCTGTGAAAACAGGAGCAATTTTGTTACTATATGTTCACTTAAAAAGTATTCTGATTCCTGTTTGTAGACTGTAGGCATCAGACAAAGCATTAACGAAACAAAGGAACCAAACCCCTCACATATTCAAGTTTATCTGACCTGCCCAAATATACATCCCCACACCTACTCATGTGCATGTGACAAGTCTGTGCACTTCATCCACTATTCAAGTACAAGGAATGATGCTAGAGTACTGGAAACTAGTAGAAAAGTAATTCAGATCAAATAAAAAATATGGCTACAGAGCAGTCTTAATTCCAAATTATTAGGTCTAGAAACACACCATCTAACCCACCAGAATAGGTATGAGAAAGGCAGCACTGCTTACAGCTTCATGTACTTCACATGCAATTGCTGGCAGGTACTAAAGACAGAGCATGCTAAATGGCCAGGGGTTTCAAGGCTACCATCTTCTCATTCTGTCTTTGTGTTCCAAGGATTATTTTTTTGCTTACTTATTTCATCCTTCATTTAATTGAACAAAAATAAACACAAAGCAGAATCTGAATGGCACATGATTAAAATGTATCTCTTGAAATTCTGCAGACCCAAAATCCTCTTGATACCACTTTGTTCTTAAGGGATGCCCAACAATGATTTGCTGTGAGATGAATAATGCAGTTATATCATATACCAGCTGTAGCAAAAATAATCTATAAATGTTTAATAAATATTCTGTAATGCTTTTGGTGAGCATGTTATAAATAAGTAACAATTGATTTGTGATGAAATATTTATATGCATTTTGGCTATTGTTATGCTTTAAGTGTTCAAGGAACCATTACTAACAAAGTGAATGGAGTTCCCAAGGTTATAGATATGTTCTGTAAGCCATTTATAATGAAATGTTCAACACTTACAGTAAATGCATTTCTAGGGGTTCTTGACAAAGTGTAAGTGTCTAACAAAACATTCATACTAAACTCCATGCAGATATAAATGATACGTAGTCATTCAATAAGTCATTTACAGTGAGATGTGAAACTCTGCTGGGAATATATTTTAAAAACTTTGTGTGTTACTTTATACTGATTGGAGCATGCTTCCAAATACATGGTGTATTACACTGCAGATACAAGGTTTTGATGTATTGTGTTCTGCTCTCAAACCATGACAGAATCCCAACATAAGGAGGATGTGGACCGATTGGAGTAAGTCAAGGGGATGCTACTAAGTTATTAAGACTGCATATTAGCTATCACATCTAGATAACCTGAAGGCACAAGAGCACAGATAACTTCCAGAGAGGTGTTGGGTTCAAAAAGAAACTTGAGGGCTCTTCCTATACAGTGTGATGCTAAATATGCACTGCTCCAAGACATGGCTGTGGACAGTACACAGCAAAGCTTTAGCTGACTAAGAGGCCTTAGGAGTGCCGCAGAGGCAGTATCAACCTAATGTTTTTAGCTAATGACATCTCACTTACAGCAACAGTAGCTTAAGAGCCTAACACCTATGATTGTCACAAAAATACCCAGAAAATAATAAATAATATAGCAAGTGTTTTAAGGAAAAGATTCTTAACATTGAAGTATACACACATCCATCCTAGCATCAAGAATACTCATTTTACTACGTTCTGAGCTGGTATCCTGAGTTCAGCAATAGCAGTCATTTTTCTCCTTCTTAGTAGCTAGTGCAGCTCTGTGGTTTTATTTTCAGACTGGGAACAGCGCTGATAACACCGATGTTTTTAGTTGTTGCTCAGTAATGTTTAGTCTGACCAAGGACTTTCTGAGTCTCATGCTCAGCCAGGGATGAGGGCAAGCTGGGAGGAAGCAGATACAGAACACCTGACCTAAACTACCCAAAGAGGTATTCCATACCACAGCATGTCATGCCCGGTATATAAGCTGGGGCAGTTACCTAGAAGGGTTGCATCACTTCTCGTATCGTGTTGGATATCAGCTGGCAGGTGGTGATTGTATTCTCTTCCCTTGTTAATTCCCTTATTATTATTGTTAGTGGCAGCAGCAGTGGTTTGTATTATACCTTAGTTACTGGACTGTTCTTATCTCAACCTGTGGGAGTTACATTCTTTTGATTCTCCCCATCCCTCTGGGAGCTGGGGGGAGGAGGAAGTGGGGGAAGAGAGAGAGCCGCTGCGTCACTGACTGG
This sequence comes from Forpus xanthops, assembly GCA_032466535.1. Lineage (NCBI taxonomy): Eukaryota > Metazoa > Chordata > Aves > Psittaciformes > Psittacidae > Forpus > Forpus xanthops. The sequence goes on from JASSUY010017750.1 coordinate 12,597, forward strand.
GCTTAAACCATGACAGTTCTTTTTGGTGCCCAACACAGGCAAGAAGGGTTGAGATAATGACAGATCTGACCAGAGTATGTCTAATTGTATTTGTGATAAACATTTGTTGTTTTGGATTAATAGTCACTCGTCACAGTGCTGATTTATTAGCTTTCAAAGTTGTTCCTCTTTATCTCACAGTTTCAGCATGTCATGTGTTACTTACAGCTGGTATTTGCTGTATTCGTGTTTATCAGCTGGAGGCCTTGGGCCAAGGTTCTTTTTTTTGTGTATTTTATGGTAATGACTTTACCACAGTAGACTCATTGATCATAAAACTGGTCTGACTTGCCTTCCCAGTGTGGTCACTATCTCTATACTTTAGGAGGCATATAACAGAAGTGTTTAGCAATTACATGTCTTTTTTCCCCTCCTTGGCTGGTCGACCTATGAAGGAGACATTCCCTTATGTTCTCAGCCTTTGCAGTAGACCATTTACAGCATTGTTTGAGAGTTCTGAAGGTTCTGATTGGCCTTTAGGAACCCTTGAGACCTGCCTGCTGATTGTGATGGGGATCACTGTGTTGGCATGCATACAGAATGTGTTTTACCCATGACCATTTTGTCTGAAATCGAGAGTTAAGCAGAATCACGTTTGGGCCTTGTCTAGGGTTAAACAACAATATAGGAGGATGAAGAGATTTTCCCCAAGGTCAGACAGCCATGAGTGGCAGGGTGTGTGGGATAGTATGAATAAGTATCTAGGCCAGTGGGACCATCCAGTGCTTTAGATTTTCACCACTGAACAAGTGCAAAATCCATAAAAATTAATAAAACACCTAAATAAGGTGTGTTGTCATTCTGGTCATATCAGAGAGGGACAAATCATGGCAATGTGCTGGGGCTTGACCTATGATTACGGAGCCCAATTCAACACTATCCAGCACCTTCAAAAGGAAAAATTGCCCCTGGATCTGAGGGCAAGGCAATAGACAGTGCAGGTACACCAGCCCCAGCGAAAAATACAGTAGCTATTCATACTAAGACCACAACTGACAACACTGATACTCCAGCTCCAAGCACAGCAGCTGCATCAGCACCAGTGACAAGTACAGTAGCTACTCAAACTTTGATAGGAACAGACAGAGCAGCTACTCAAGCTCCAAGCAGAGCAGCTACGCCAACCCCAGAGACAAGCAAAGCAGCTACTGAAATCCTGACAACAGTTATTGCAGCCACTCCAACCACAGTGATACTCACTGCAACTAAAACAGAGGATAAATTCGTGCCAATATTGGTTGCCCCTGTATGCAAGGGGAAAAGCAACACAAAGAGAAGAAAGATGAAGAAACAAGATGAAGAAGAAATGGCAATGCACTTACTACCTGGGACAGAATATGATCAGAAATCATCATGGACAGTGGGATTCAGCAAGTTTGCTGATGACACCAAGCTGTGTGGTTTAGTTGATATGCTGGAGGGAAGAAATGCCATCTAGAGGGACCTTGACATGCTGGTGAGGTGGGCTGATGCCAACCTGATGAAGTTTAACCATGCCAAGTGCAAGGTCCTACCCCTGGGTCGGAACAATGCCAGGCACAGCTCCAGGCAGGGCAGAGAAGATATACAGAGCAGCCCTACAGAAGAGGACTTGGGGATGTTGGTTGATGAGAGAATGAACATGAGCCAGAAGTGTGATCTTGAAGCCAACTGTATCCTGGGCTGCATCAAAAGGAGCATGACCAGTAGGTCGAGGGAGGTGATCCTGCCCCTCTACTCTGCTCTTGTGAGACCTCCCTTGGAGTATTGTGTGCAGTTCTGGTGTCCTCAACAAAAAAAAGGACATGGAAATGTTGAAACAAGTGCAGAGGAGGGCCACAAGGATGATCAGGGGGCTGGTGCACCTCCCCTATGAAGATAGGAAGAGAAAGCTGGGGCTGTTCAGCCTGCAGAGGAGAAGGCTGCGTGGAGACCTTCTAGCAGCTTTCCAATATCTGAAGGGGGCCTATAGAGATGCTGGGGAGGGATTCTTATAAGCATAGAATAATTAGGGTTGGAAAGGACCTTAAGATCATCTAGTTCCAATCCCCCTGCTATGGGCAGGGACTCCTTCATGAGGGACTGTCATGACAGGACAAGGAGTAACAGGTTCAAACTTAAACAGGGGAAGTTTAGATTGGATATGAGGAAGAAATTCTTTTGTGTAAGGGTGGTGAGACGCTGGAATGGGTTGCTCAGGGAAGTTGTGAATCCTCCATTGCTGGCAGTGTTCAAGGGCAGGTTGGACAGAGGCTTGGGTGGCATGGTTTAGTGTGAGGTGTCCCTGTCCCTGGCAGGAGGGTTGGAACTAGATGATCTTAAGGGCCTTTCCAACCCAACTGTTCTAGGATTCTATGATTCTATGAATCAGAGGAAGAAAAAGAAGAAGAAGAGGTGACTTCCTGACCTCAGACCTCAACTGAGCTATGGAATATGCGAAACGATTTTACCTGTCAACCATGGGAGTACATCATCACCTGGTTACTCTGATTCTGGGACAATTGGGCCAATGGTCATGAACTAGAAGGTAGAGAAGCCCAGCAGCTGGGATCACTTGATAGCGAAGGGGGAACTGACAAAGCAGTTGCAAGACAGAAACAGTCTCTCAGCCTTTGGAAGCGGCTCTTGCAGCTGTGAAAGAAAGGTTTCCAAGTGAGTACAATGTTATGAGTCGTTCAGCCAAGTGGACTACTCTAGAGAAAGCTATCCAGTCTCTGAGGGAATCAGTCATTGTAGAGATGATCTATCACATCAAGCCAAATGCCGGCAATGCATTCATAGATGCAAAAGAAGTCGAATGTACATGACCCATGTGGCGGAAATTTAAACGTAATGCATCCCCATCATATGCCTATTCACTGATAACAGTAACCTGGAATGACATAGTACCATTAACAGTGGATGAAATGGTTCATAAACTTTGAGAGTTCAAAGACAATCTCAACCCTTCCATCATTTCAGCTGTGGAAAAAGTGTACCAGGACCTCAAACAGTTGAGAGATGATCTATCTGATCTATCCAGCTCCTCACATGTAACAACACATCTCAGCTATCAACAAAAGGTGCTCTACTGCTCAAGAGAGAAGATATAGAAGGCATACGCTACAGGTCACCCAATAGTTTTATCTGCGGGATCACAGAGAAGACACAACGAAGTGGGATGGAAATCTACCTTAGCTCTGGAGGAACAGGTGCTAGAATTGAGGAGAACAACGGTCATGATCATTGCATGAAAGCTGCAGCTTCGGTCTCTGGTGAGCAGGTTCCCAGATGGAGTGGAAGAGCTGATTTTACTCCAGCTCCTGTGATCAAGAACAATAATCCCTTTATACGAGAAGTAAGTGACCAATATTGTCATCACTATCAGAGGGCCCCCACCTCCAGCCAGATGGAGGTAGGGAAAAATCAGTGTTACTGGACTGTGTGGATCAGATGGCCTGGCACATCAGTCCCACAAGAATATGAGGCTCTAGTAGATACTTGTGCACAGTGTACCCTGATGAGATCAAGCTGTCAAGGAGTGGAATGTATTTCTACTTCTGGAGTGACAGGAGGATCGCAAGAGTTGACTGTATGGGAGGCTGAAATCAGCCTGACTGGAAGGAAATGGCAAAAGCAACCCATTGTGACTGGTCCAGAGGCTCCATATATCCTCGGCATAGATTACCTCAGGAGAGGGTTCTTCAAAGACTCAAAAAGGATACAGATGGGCTTTTGGTATTGTTGCTTTGGAGACAGAGGAAATTGAGCAGCTGTCCACCTTGCCTGGTCTCTCAGAGGATACTTCTGTTGTGGGGTTCCTGAAGGTCGAAGAACAACAAGTGCTATTCACGACCACAACAGTGCACCTGCGGCAATATTATACCGAGACACCCTGATTCCCATCCATAAGCTGATCCATAGACTGGAGAGTCAAGGACTGATCAGGAGGACCCACTCACCCTTTAATAGCCCCATATGTGGCTTACGAAGAGTGGAGACTAACAGTAGACTATCATGGCATGAATGAAGTTACACCATCATGAGTGCTGCAGTACCGGACATGATAGAACTTCGGTTGAACTGGAGTCAAAGGAAGCCAAGAGCCATGCCACGATTGATATTGCCAAAGCATTTTTCTCAGTTCCTCTGGCAGCAGAGTGCAGGCCACCATTCGCTTGGAGTGGTGTCCAGTACACTTAGAACCAACTGCCTCAGGAGTGGAAACACAGCACTACCATCTGACATGGAGTGATCCAAACTGCACTGGAACAGGGTCAAGCTCCAGAACAACTGCATTACATTGATGACATTATTGTGTAGGGTGATACCGCAGAGGAAGTCTTTGAGAAAGGGAGGAAAATAATCCAAATCCTGCTGAAAGCCGATTTTGCCATAAACCGGATTAAGGTCAAGGGACCTGCACAGGAGGTTCAATTTTTGGGAATAAAATGGCAAGATGGACATCACCAGATCTCCACAGATGTGATCAACAACATAACAGCAATGTCACCATCAACTAAAAAGAAAGAAACACAAGCTTTCTTGGGTGCTGTGGCATTCTGGAGAATGCACATCCCGAATTACATTTTGATTGTGACCTCCCTCTGTCATATGACCCAGAAGAAAAATGATTTTAAGTGAGCCCCTGAGCAACAACAAGCCTTTGAGCAAATTAAAAGAGAGAAAGTTCATGCAGTAGCCCTTGGACCACTCGGGACCAGGCCAGATGTTAAAAATGTGCTCTACACTGCAGCCAGGGAGAATGGTCCCATCTGGACCCCCTGGCATAAAGCTCCAGGGGAGACTCAAGGTCGACCCCTCGGCTTTTGGAGTCAGAGATACAGAGGATCTGACGCCAGCTATTCCCCAACTGAAAAAGATATAATGGCAGCCTATGAAAGGGTTTGAACTGCTTCAGAAGTAATAGGCATTGAAGTACAGCTGCTCCTGGCACCCTGGTTGCCCGTGCTGGACTGGATGTTCAAAAGCAGGGTCTCCTCTACACATCATGCAACCGACACTTCATGGAATAAGTGGGCTGCAGTAATTACACAACGAGCTCAAAGAGGAAATCCCAGTTGTCCTGGAATTCTAGAAATCATCATGGACTGGTCAGAGGGCAAAGATTTTGGAATGTCACCAGAGGAGGAGGTGATGCATGCTGAAGAGGCCCCACCATGTAATAAACTGTCAGAAAGTGGAAAGCGGTATGCCTTCTTTACTGATGGGTCCTGCTGTACTGTGGGAAAGCGTCAGAGATGGAAGACAGCTCTGTGGAGTCGTAGACAGCAAGTTGCAGAATGGCTGAAGGAGAGGATGAATTGAATCAGTTTGCTGAGGTGAAAGCCATCCAGCTGGCCTTGGACACTGCTGAATGAGAAAAGTGGCCAGTACTTTTTTACTGACTCATGGATGGTGGCAAATGTCCTGTGCAGGTGGTTGCAGCAATGGAAGCAGAGCAACTGGCAACACAGAGGCAAACCCACCTGGGTTGCTGCACTTTGGCAAGGTATTGCTGCCCTGGTGGTGAAGATATGACATGTAAATGCTCATGTGCCCAAGAGCCGGGTTACTGAGGAACACCAGAACAGCCAACAAGTGGATTAAGCTGCTAAGATTGAAGTGGTTCAGGTGGACTTTGATTGGCAACTTAAGGGTGAATTATTTTTGGCCCAGTGGGCCCATGACACTTCAGGCCATCAGGGAGGAGATGCAACATACAGATGGGCCTGTGATCAACGAGTGGACTTAACAATGGACACAATTGCCCAGGTTACTCACAACTGTGAAAAGTGTGCTGCAATTCAGCAAGCTAAGTGTTTAAAACTTCTCTGGTATGGAGGACAATGGCTGAAGGACACATATGGGGAGGCCTGAGAGATTGATTATATCACACTCCCACCACCCCGCCAAGGCAGGTGCCATGTGCTTACCGTGGTCGAAGCAACCACCAGATGGCTGGAAACATATGCTCTGCCCCATGCCACTGCCCAGAACACTATCCTGGCCCTTGAGAAACAGATTTTGTGGTGGCACGGCACTGCAGAGAGAATTGAGTGAGACAATGGGACTCATTTCCAGAACAGCCTTATAGACACTTGGGCCAAAGAGCATGGCATTGAGTGGGTATATCATGCCCTACCATGCACTAGCCTCTGGGAAAATCAAATGGTACAATGGGCTGTTAAAGACTACACTGAGAGCAACGGATGGTGGGATTTTCAAACATTGGGATACATATTTACCAAAAGCCAGCTGGTTGGTCAACACCAGAGGATCTGCCACCAGGGCTGACTCAGCCCAGTCAGAACTTCTACATAGTGTAGAAGGGGACAAAGTTCCTGTGTTGCACATAAAGAATTTACTGGAGAAGATAGTCTGAGTTATTCCTGCTTCAGCTAAAGGCAAACCCACTTGTGGGAGTGCTTTTGCTCAGGGACCAGGACAGACTTGGTGGGTAATGCAGGAAGATGGGGAAGTCTGATGTGTACCTTGAGGGGGTCTGATTTTATGGGAAAACAGCTGCATGGTGAGCACTTTTATAGCCCACCAACTAGATGTCTTCAGGTCACCAGCAACTGGCCCTGACTTCTCTTTGACCATCATCCCAACAAAGAAAGAGCTTTGGTGCAACAAGACGAGTTCTGCAGTATCATCAGCAGGCAACGATCCAACACTGCACACAGCCTTTCCTGCTCTGAAAGACTGTTAGAAGAGATGGAGCCTGACATCATCGACTAGATGGACTGAGCAGCTTCATAGGGATTGGTCCATGCACTAAGGAATGATGTCTGTCTTTCTCTCTCTGTGGATGTATATATATATGTATATATATGAGATAAGAGTGATGTTATATTGAAAATGTGGGATCTGAGCATGACATGAATGGTATGGAATAAGGGGTGAATGCTGTCCTGGGCTCAACAGTAGCAGTTATTCTTCTCCTTCTTAGTAGCTGGTGCAGTGCTGTGTTTTTGACTTTTGGCCTGGGAACAGTGCTGATAGCACAAATGTTTTTACCTACTGCTTAGTAATGTTTACTCTGACCAAGGATTTTCTGAGTCTCATGCTCTACCAGGAAGGAGGGGAAGCCAGGAGGAAGCAGAGACAGGACACCTGACTCAAACTAACCAAAGAGGTATTCCATACCATAGCATGTCATGCCCACTATATAAACTGGGGACATTTGAGTAACTGGGGGCTAGATCACTGCTGGGTCAGGCTGGGTATCGCTTGGCAGGTGGTGAGTGATTGTATTCTCTTCCCTTGTTAATTCCCTAATCATTATTATTATTGGTGGTAGCAGCAGTGGTTTGTGTTATACCTTAGTTACTGAACTGTTCTTATCTCAGTCCATGGGAGTTACATTCTTTTGGTTCTCCTCCCCATCCCTCCAGGAGCTGGGGGAGGGAGGACGGGGAGTGAGAGAGCTCACTGAGTATGGCTGATTGGGCTTAAACCATGACACCTTGGCAAGATAAACTGCATCCCCTTGGACCTGACCTGTTCAAGGGTACTCCTGTTGCTGTTTAGAAAGATAAACCTGAATGATCCAGAGGGATATTAATGATGGATAGTATCACAAATTATTATCATGCACTTACACTTCAGGCTGTTTCACAGCACCCTTGGCTGCAGTGGGAAGCACATGGGGCTGTTGCCAGCTCCCACAGCTGCTTTACACTCACATCATCTTCAGTGATTTCACAGCTCCTATAAAACACACTGGTCTCTCCAGCAACGTTGTCATTCATGGCTCTGACTGATCCTCAAAGACTGAAATGCTCAGGACAGCAGCATTGCTTTCATGATAGAAAATCATAGTGATTTCCTCACTTGGTGAGAAGAGCATTACGAATAGCTGGAAAGGTTTGAAACCTGTTTGAAATAATACCCTTAAAGGTGGAAGTATTTAAATTCCTCTTTACACGGCCATTCACCTGGGGCTTAACAGTACAGGATTTGTCTTTAAAAACTGCAATAATATCACAACAAGTTGAATACAGAAAAGAGTAACACTCATTTTTGTACTTCAGTTAATCTCCCAAAACATACAACTATTGTAGCCTGCTGGAACATGCATATAGCCACAACTGAACTGAAAAATAAATGAAGACTTCCTTTCAGTTCCCTGCAGATCATAAATGGAAGAGGACATAAGCATGAGATAAATTAGCCAAATCACTTGTTCAAAACACAGGATTATGTTACCTTAAACTTCCAAGGAAATAAACACAATTTTAAATTCAATAACTTTCTTTGACATTAGGAGCTACTGTATAGCAATTATAATGCAAATTCAATTGCTACACTATTTTGTATATAGTTTTACAGTGCTGACTCATTCCAGGGTCAATATGAGGTTTACTCATTTTGTGTCTCTACCAGGAGTGTCATTCACATGTGAGAAGTATTAGATTTTGCTCTTCACTTACCCCCTTTCACATTGCAAAATAAGTAAAATCTGAAATATGAAAATAACCTTCACTCTGTCTTTAGTTACTTGCAAAGTTAAATTCTTATCTCAACTTTATCGATATCCTCAGCTTTACAGCAACATTAAAATATTAAAGGGAGATACTTTCTAATAATGATACATTAATGAACAATAAATTACAGAGAAAATACTACTTAAAACATTCATATTAATACTAATGAGTTTTTCATTATTAATATATCATCATAAATATAAAAAGGAATTCTCAATAATTAGGCTATGATTTTATACTGTTAAACATGAGAGATTATATTTTGTTTCAAGTAGTTTTAATAGACGCTGAAAAAATCATCCACTGTCCTGCAAAGAATTTTATGTCAAGTGAAGCAATCTGTGCAAAGAAGGGGTGCTTCCAAAGCACAAGCCCTGCCATGCCTGTCTGAAGTCAGCAATTATTTCACTTACAGGGGAAATTTGTTTTCACTGGAATTACAAAATTAGAAGTAACATGGCAACCGATCCCAGAAAAAGGAAGTAATAATAATTTGTACATGTACAACAGCTTTGTGATCATCGTGCATTTTATAGTTGGAATACTGAAATGAGAACCATTAACGTGAAGTATGCCCAACTGCTCTTGTGCCTGATGTCCACAATAGTGCAAACAGCAGCTTTTTGACTGAAGTTCATCAATGCATGTGTTTAGATTTCAGACACTGATGGTGCAGAAGAACGTAGCCTTTTTGTAAAAAAATCTATCATGAGACAAACTCAGATTTATTTTCTCACAGTTACTTTCCTTTTTTGCCTTTAATTTCTTAAGCTTTCTTGATGAAAGACCTCCAATCCAGGTGCTAAAAAACTTCTGGTGGTGATGCTGCACCACCACAAAAATGAGGTGAAAAGAAATATTGTTCAGGCAGTGCATAAACCAATTTAAAAAGGTATGTTTGTTACTTTTATTAACACCGGGAATATCAGCATAAAGAAATCAAGTATTTCTGTATTTAAGTGGGAAAGTGGGGACTGCATCACGTATAATAATTACATTTCATGCAGCAGAATCTCCATGAATTTCATGCAGTATTAGAGGGGTTTGGACTGTTTTGACTTAAGTGATAGAACTGGGGAAGGAACCTACAAAAAATTCTTTTTCACTTTTTGCCTCCTCATTATTTAGGAGGAACTTTCTATACAAAGATGAATTTGCACAACCCATTATTAATAAAACCTCTGGAAACTTAGCACTTCATAATTTTACTTTGTCATAGAATCGTAGAATAGTTATGAATGTCACATATTTAAAAGAAAATGTCGCTTGTGTAAAAGAAAAAAAGCAACATGCACACAGCAAGTGACAAATTGCAAACACAAGCTACCGTGTCTACATAAATGCTGTCAATATGGTTCTGAATGGCTCTTCCATTGCCAGAGACTCATACCGAAAACTGAAGTCCTTCTTACCAAGCTACTGCAGACTGGGATTATTTTTCATTTAGATAACTCTGTTTAAAATATAACCATCTTGCTGAGATATCATTTGTCTTTCACATTCTTTGATGAAACAGTCCAGAATTGTGCTCACCAGCCTTAGATAGAGACGTGCCACAGTTGCCTCTGGCTTCCTGTGGTCCCTGCTTCTCTTCCCATTGCCCTCCAAAAGCTCTGCAGGGTACACTGTGCTTCACCAGCATGGACGTTTCTCTGAACCATCAGTGAACAGATTCCACCTGCCAAATCTGTAAAAAAAACAACAACACACATTTTTTTCATTGTTACTGGGGCTGGACACATTTGATGCTAGGTTGTCCTTGAGGTCAGAGAGACCAGCATGAGTTAGAACCAGCACAAGGACAGCAGCAGAAGCGTAGGACAGAGTGACAGGAGTGGGACCACACTCCTAAACAGCAGTGACTCCTTAGTCCAACTTCAGCTTTTCACATGAGACATTGTGAGAGAAGCATCTGCAACATACTCCAACCCTAAAAAGTAGTTTTGTGATGGATTTCTATGTCCACAAAAAGGAGACTGAAGAGTTTTAGAAATGTAGGGACCTGATAGACTGAGATTAGACATTAGGAAAAAGTTCTTCCCTGTGAGGGTGGTGAGGTGCTGGCACAGGTTGCCCAGAGAAGCTGTGGCTGCCCCAACCCTGGCAGTGGTCAAGGCCAGGTTGGACAGGCCTTGGCTCAACCTGGTCTAGTGGAAATTGTCCCTGCCCATGGCAGAGTGTTGGATCTGGATAAGGTTTAAGGTCCCTTCCAATATAAACCAGTCTGTGATTCTCTGTAGCTGAGCTATATATGCTCTTGTATGTCCTTCATGGAAAGAGTAATGTCACATGGGGACATAAACTGTAATTGGTGGTCAGTGAAAGAGAAAAAAAGACTGCCACAGTATCACAGAACAAAACAGGGTGAAATATTTATAAAGAGGAACATGGATGTATAATATTTAATGAAGGTTTGTGTTTTTATGTGACTATCTTAATATCTTAGTTACGCTTCAAAAAATAACTACCAAGGAAATCTATAATTAGGGAAAACCAAGAATTTCAGTGTAAACTGGAACAGCCTGTCAGATTGAGATTTTTCTTTCACAAATTCTTGGCATTGCAATGACAAGAGTTATTTAATGGTTAGAAGACTGATACTGCTGCTTTCCTGTGTTATTAATCTTACTTTTAATGAGAAAATTTTTTTCCTTTCCTCTTTTTCTTGGCAATCATGCATTGAGTCTCCGGTCTGCTCAGATGCATTCAGTCCAATTGAAAAGGTGCTCCCAGTTTCTGAGGCTGTATATTCAATTAACTTAATATGTCACAACATTTCCAAAATGCAAGTGTCTTAGAAAAAGAGACATTACTGGGAAAGAAGGAATTTAAAACACATGTAAAACACATTTTCTTGGGAAAGTATTTCATTCAAATTGTTAGAAGACAAAGCCCCACAAAGGTCTCTCTTATGCCTTCCTACTTAATCTTCAGCCAAAGTTTCAGGACCATAAACTGGCATCAATGGAAGCTGCATCTCAGGAATGAAAGGAATATATGGCCTTTAATGGAAGACATTTTTACAGTTAAAAAAGAGAGAGAGAGAGAGAGGGGGAACATTTCTATGCTCTGCAGTCATTCAGCATAAAATTACTTACTTATTATTCATGACTATCTTTAAATGCTTTATTGAAGCATAATGCAAAAAAGTACCTGTCCATACTTAAGAACCAAAAATTCATCTATCCATCCTACATTTGGGTTTGGGCTTCAACATCTATTAAGCAACACCATTATTTCCCCTTTCTTGACATTGCTAGGTCAGTGCTCCAGTCATTCTGTGGGTATGACAGCAGTACACCAAAAAAATGGCAGCAAATTCAATTGTATTGCTTGCAAAGGAAAGCTAAAGGGGTTACTAAGCAATAGCAAAATTAAAGCTGAGGTGCAGCAGGACTTGCTCTGGATATTCAGTGCCCTGGGACCCACAGACTGCTTTTTTTCCTTAAAGCTTGCCAGTAGTGACTGGTTTCCTTGAACCCAAAAGCTTCACATACCTCTAAAAAAACCTTTCTCATTTCACGCTGAAACCCACTGAATTATTCCTTTCCCCTGTTGTCAAGGTTTAAGGCCCTCACGCAGTTCTGCTCACTCGTTCCCCCCTCTTTCTCCCCCAGCCCCGGAGGATGGGGATGAAAATCAGAAGAATGCAACTCCCACGGGTTGAGATAAGAACAGTTCAGTAACTAAGGTATAACACAAATTACTACTGTTACCACCAATAATAATAATGACAAGGAAAATACAAGAAAAGAATACAACAGCTCACCAACTAATTTCCATCCAGCCCGACCAAGCAGTGCACCCCCTATCATCTGATACCAAGCCTGAACACGCAGTGCATCAGAGCATGAAACTCAGGAAGTCCTCTGCCAGCCTAAACATTCTAAGCCATAACTATAAACACTGGTGTTATCAGCACTGTTCCCAAGCAGAAAATCAAACACAGTGTTGCACCAGCTACTATGAAAAAGAGAAAACAACTGCTGCTGCTGAACCCACGGATATACAGATTCTGCTTTCTCAGATAGTTCTGGGAGGAGGGAAATGGAGAGCACCGACTTCCTGCAGCAGCCTGTCTCGGATTCCATGCTTCTGCAAAATGCTGATGTATCAGCACCTTAGTCCTACTTGGGGCTACATGCCAAGGGAGCCATCAGCTTGTATTTCACAAGAAAAAAAAAAGAGTTTTTTAGGAGCAGGCAACTCTCCTCCTGAATTTGGCAGAAGAATAACATAACAGAAAATACCTGCCAATGCCTGGATCAAGCCCAGCATCCATTCAGATCAATTCCATCAAGCAGACAGCTGTTAAGCACTTATTTATGATTAGCAAACTTTAAATCTTTATTCCAGAAGAAATGTCTTAGTGAAGAAAAAACAGTGGTTTCATTTAGCAAACTATTTCATCCGTCAATGATTGCAGATTTTCTGATATTATGAACTGTCCTCTGCTTTACCTCCAACTTGAGGCTTGTGCAAGCTTTTCTCAGGTAGAAAAAGTATGTGCTGTGACTTCCCCTCTTCTGCACTGGTCCAGCTTTATTCAACAGTGCTGACATTTCTCCAAGGCCCCAACAGCACCCCATGCTCATTTGCATTTCACGTTCCCTGTTGCCACTGCACATCCCCAAGGGCCTGCTGCAAGAGCATTGGAATGAACATGTATTTCCCACTATGCCCCTATTTCCTTCTCATCCCTACCTACATTGTGCAGTACGAGCTTCATTACCTTACCCAGAGGCTGTAAGGGTAAAGCAATGGCTAACACATTGCTACCCTCCTGTTCTTTGCAGCTGCTACACACCAAGGTACTAGGCAGATTGCCTGCCCCACACTGCTCCACTGTAAAGGGAGACTTGAGCCTTTCTAGCTGCTTCCAACTGGACAGGAAGGGCAAGACATCTGTCTGCCTCCTGAGGAGCATGGGAAAGAAAAACATCCATTTCCTTTCCCACTTTGACACATGCCTTTGTAATCCCAATATCTCATAGAAGTCAGAGCTTGGACAGAGATGGAAATTAAAGCCTAAATCTCAGTGGAGAGCATCTGCTCACTGCATTGTTTCTTGCTGGACAAGCTCTGTCAGATTTAGCAAGGTAGTTTAAAGAGTTAATACCAAAGTTGCCAGCCCTCTGCTATACAGCAGTGCATCTGTGCAGCATCTCCTCAGCCACCACATCTGGAAGCCTGGCTAAAACGTAAGCACAAACCTCAGCCACCGCCACCCATTCTCATCCAGGTTTATGCTTAGTTTTGAAGCCTGGCACCCCCAGATCCATCCTTGCTCCAGTTAGCCACAGTCTCTAGCAGGAGGAAACCTGAACACTGGAAAATAGTGACCTCATACCCACCCCAGAAGAAAAAAGCCAGGCAAGCTGAACACATCAAAAAGACCTTTGCTCATTGTTTAATATGGAGCCAGGGTATATATCTGTATAATGTTATTCTGAAAATGAATGGAGTTTTCATTCTGTTAGCATAACCTCCCTGTTGGTTGAAAGTTTACTCTTTGGGCAGTTATTCTGGTAGAATGTAATCATTTAACTGTGATTTATGGTACAGCTATATGCAGCTGGCTTAGTGCAAGTTGAATGCACAGGAGTACTTTAATAGTCCTTTTCCATTAGCAGGTATGTTTTTCAGTTGGCTTCACTGTGATTGGAAGAGTTGATAAATGTAACATATAAAACACTGTTGGTAAATGTCTTCAGGCTAAGAGTAAGCTTACTGCTTGCCTCTCAGAAGGTGACATAACTATATGCCTCTAGAAAATAACCTTACAGGTGATAGCTGTGACTAAAATTTGACAGAAAGGATGAAAGAGTGTTTACAGTAGTGAGCTGAAAAGGAGTACCTATTCAGGAGCAGATCTAGGGGGGGAAAACAACCTTCTCTTTTCTTGCATAGCTTTCATGTTTACAGATTACCTTTCTGAATATTAACACTGGTGCTAAATGGCATTAATAATTGCTAAGTTACATTAAATTGTATATCAATCAAGTTAATAATGTCTACTATACTTGAAGCATTTAAGTTCTTCAAAAACACTAGCATCTGCTCCTATTAAAAATGCCAGATGATTTGCAAATACAAACTTTTGGTGAAAAATGCTAGCTAACAAGGTGAAATTAAAATTTACATCTTATTCTAACATTGCGAAGATCATTAAAAAGAATGATAAAACCCTTTGGTTAACCCTCATCCCATGGGGCTATTATGCAAATTAAACATTGAACATTGCAGACTTAGTACCAGAAAAGATTGCAATATAAACATACTCTAATTTAAAAATTAAGAAAATGCAAAAGCATGTCACTGGATCTCTCACTGCACTCTTTGCCAGTGCTGAATTAAAAAACAGAACTGGGGGCATATGGAACAGTGAGATAACTCATGTCTTGAGTTGCTGAAGGATTAGTTTGCTCCTGTTTCTTTCTTGTACCAGACATCATATTATTCACACAATGATTTCTGGGTACAGTTTAATAAGTCCCCTACTATAATCAAGCTGTGCTCTGTCATCAGAAAAAAAAATTCAAACCTGGCAAAATATGCATCAGAATCACTGTTCTGGGTTACTGTGTTGGGGTTGTTACTTTTAGTTCAGTTCTGTTACTTTTCCAGCAGTAAAGGTGTCACAAAACCTTTCATTTTATGTTCTGTCTGATAGAATAATGCCTGGCAGCACTGTATGGCTCTGAGCATTCAAAATATTAGTTCAAAAGTCCTTTTGGTCCCCCAGGAACCCTTTCTTTAGTCTCTACAGCTATTCTGTGAAGGCCTCAGCTAAAGACAAAAGCACATCCACAGAACAGAGTTTTAAGGTATCTTTTCCTTCTGTGTGGATGTTTGGTTTGGAAAGACAGCTCAAGGGTTCCTGCCTGCAGTTTTCTGGGTGGGGAAGCTCCATTTCTGGCAAAGCAATAGCGCAGCTAGCAAGTATTTCAAAAAGAAACTTCTTTAAATTCACAATATCCATCTTGCAGAGAAAACTATCACTGTACAGGGACACAGATGAGATGGTACAATGGCTGTAGTCTATCTCTCAAATCCCAGCTGCTTCTCAGAAATACTGTATACAATGCTCTCTACCAAATCTACAGGAAGTCATTGACCAAACTACTTGTCTGCTGCTCCCCCCCCCCAAAATTAGGGTAGCTAACTTAATGAAAAATGATTTTTTTTTTTCTTTTTGTCGCCTAGGAGGGTCTGAACATAAAGCTCTTATCACCACACCACAGCTGTAGGAGGAATCCTTTAATCACAGCCTTCCTCCTTGAAGAAGAATATAGATTTATGACTGGACTTTGGTTACTGAGCGAGAAAGAAATATTGCCAGCAGCCACCATACTACTTCCCATAGCCTGTAAACAGCTTTAATCTGCTTTAGCTGTCATTTTGAAGTCGAGAGATATTAGAGTACAGTGTAATTATGTATTTGTGTGCAGAAGCACAGTTTATTTTCTTTAAACTGAAGTGGCAGAGGTAAACTTGTAGACAGTGCCTAAACAAACAAATCCTCCTCACTCTCTGTAACTGCACTATGGCTGCAACAGTCTCATCCTTTCTGTGCTGCTTCCCTTACACTGTTCTTCCTCTGATACACTTTCATGGGGACCCCCACTTCCCACCACGGTGACGTGAGTTCACATATCTGTTTTTCCTTCAGACACATAAAAAGAGTTTTTTCTTGGATAGTAAATAAGCTATTGGAGATTCTGTGCGCTATTTTTATTAGGGGCAGAACAGCAACACATGCATCACTGAGTTTCCTAGGGCAAGAACCCGCTCCCATAAGCACAGATGTTAATTTCTTACTTGTTTCAGTATAGCATATGCTTGTTGCTACATAGAGAGCTTTAGAATAGCCTGATTAATTATCAATTATCTTTGCTTTCATATCTAATAGGGTTTGGCAGGAAAGAAAACTCCTACTTAATATTATGTACACCTTGTTAGCTATTTAAGATTTCTCCCACCTCTGGAGAAAAAGTAGTTCTTTTCAAGTTATTTGGCAGGACCTGTAAATTCATGCCTGCAACAAGCAAGTTTCAGGTACAACATTTATTTAAATAGTATCTTTTATTCTAGGTGAACGTTGTGAACATTAAGTTACAGAGCTGTTCTTCATCCGACCTAATGTTTTGATTTGCATAGGAGGTGAAATTTCTTCAACAGAAAATAACAGAAAGACAAGTTCTTTACCATAATGCCTCAACTGTTGGACAATATGGTACACATTTCTCAAATCTTTGTGACCTTTAACTGTCCTGGACTTAAGAAATCTTTACACTCACTTTCTACCAACATTCTCAATAAAGGCACCTATTGGATCCAATTCAGTAAAGCTGTAAATGCCGAAGTTTAACCTGAATTGGCATATCATCAAAGCACACATTTGGTTTTAGTGGAATCTATAAACTTCTAAAACTGTAATAAGCATACAGATATATTTCCTCACCTTCTTTATTTCTTCATTAAGTGCACATAATGAAATTACATTGAAAATAGAGGAATTTGCTTCTTGGTCTAAGATTTCAGACCAAGAAGAAAACACTAAACCAAACTTTCCTCCATATAGATGTAATACTGCTGCCTTTGCATGAGTTAAGATAACAAAGTGCAGACAAACTGCTGTCTTCCTGGATTTATATTGTTTTATGTGGCATACTGCATTTTAAAATTCATAGACTGAGGGATCTATTTGCCATTAGCTACATGCTAATGCCTTTCAAAGAAGCACTGGAACTATTATGCAGGACACTGCAGCCTCTCTGGATTTTCATACCAATAATCTCCTCCTTATTGTTTGAGTTTGTTCACCTCCCAAACTCTATCAGAAAGTGCTCATAAAGTCTGAGCGTATTGAGTACCATCAGTTCAACTAGTTTTATGAGCTGCAACAAGATGGCATGAATTAATACCACTATGACCTAGAGAATATAGGCTTGTTCATTCATTAGCAAAAAAGAAAAAAAAAAGGCAAAAACATAGTTTATCAGATGAATTGAAAGGAGATTGATGTGCTACAGACTAGGAGCAGTAATTATCAATTCTGTCTGAAAAAGGAATAAATAGCCCTGCAGGGCTTTTTGCAGCATCATTTTGCCTTTGTATTCCAGCCAGGCATCAGTCTCCATGGAATCCAAACAGTTATCCAAGCAAATTATTCCTACTAAGAACAAGACTTCTCTTAGTAAGCACTTAAGATCTTGGTGCTGTGGACCTATCAGTAAGATCTATTTGGCTGAACTTCTAATTTCAAAAGCTGAAGAATGTACATCTGTGCTAATATAAAGAAGTGAAATACAGTGGCATGTACACTTTGAGAGCCTTTACAACTACCCTATAGCTCCCTCAGTTCTTTATTCAAATGAAAGCACAAGAAGGATAGGCAATTTTAGTGTCACTTCTGAGCTTTACAAAAAAAAATGAAGCTGCAGAGCAAAGAGGACTGAGGAAAATTCTTGTAGTCTCAAAATGAAACCACACAGCTTCAAAGATTGATCAGGTCTCTTGATTGAAGACAAACATTTTCAATTACTAAATTTATGATAAACAGTTATGATAATTAAATGAAAATAGAGATTTGGGTTGTATAAGATGTTCAGGAGGGTCAGCAACTTCAAATTTCTCCATGCCTTTGTCCATCAATATTCACCAGTCATTCCAGACATTAAAATTAACAGTTAAACATAACCCTGTACAAAACAGCACTGTGGTCATAAAAGAAAACCTTAAAAAGCAGTCCTATTATTTTTATTGAAACAGGCAGGGATGTTCATTCAAAACTGGCATCTTCTACTAAGAGATATCAAGATAAAGATAACCACGAAGAATATCTTTGCTGGATTAATGTCATAGGTGGGGTCACACTGACACTTTTTTGTAATAAGCTCTATGATTAATAAAACTGCTTGGAAAGTGGTTCTTTTAATGACAGACAGATATATATTGTATTACCCAAGCTCTTCGTAAATGCCACCTTATTGTCAAAATGCTGAGAGAGAAATTTTATATGATTAATGTTCTTTCTTCCTCCCTTTCTCCCACACTGATCAAACAGTGTAGGCTAATCCAGTTGCCTACACTGAAGCGATTAACAATAAAAGGGTGATTTTTGCAAAGTTCTGCCCTTGAGAAAGACCTTTCATTTTATTAATTTTGCACTACAAATAATTAAGGGATATGAATCAGAGGGCTGGAGGTAACCTCCAGAGATCAGTTAAATCTGTTTCCCTGCTTGCAGGCAGAAAAAATTACACATGGGGTTTCCCAACAGATGTGTGTCTATCTGAGGTTGTTAAAGAGCCACAGACAGGGTCTCTGCAGCCTCCCTGGCCACTTTGCTTCAACACTTCATGATCAAGGAAAAGCTTTTCCTAACACCTGAGGTAAATTTTCTCCGCTGTTACTAGAATTTCTTGTCCCATCTGCCATCAGTATAGAGAGCACATGTGCTGTTTCACCATTATTTTAAGCTTACCCAGGATGCCATTCTTGTCAGAAGGTATGATCCCAGCAACTCTGGCTACACATCCTTGTTATGTCCCTTATGATGACCCCAGTGATTCAACATCTGCCAACTGAATTGCTGATCCAGCTGAAAATGAATTGAGAACAACAGCTGGGTAGTTTTGAAGTAGATCAATGGCTGCAAGGTAATAGGAGATCAGCTTGAGGGTTGAACTTCCTGATGCTGCCAAGAGAAACACCTCGAGAGCACCAGCCCCAAGATCTTTTCCCACTGAATTTCCACCTAGTCAGCTGTTTTCTATCCTGCGTTTAGGTACTTGATTATTCCTGTGTAAGCCCAGTACTTCCCTCGTCTCTGTTGAATAGGACCACGTATCTCTAGTAGTGCCATATGTATATATAACAAAACCACATATCTAATCTTCAGACTCATTCTCCTGCCATCCAGCATTCAGATTTCTCCTAGTTTACAACATCTGCAAATTTAACAAGCCTATTTTCTATAGCATCCTCCTGATCATGGTAAAAAAAAAAACAAACAAATAGTATTAGACAGATAAAATGGTGGCTTGGTTAATGTGAGGACACCTGACAGAATGCTGTTGATGCATGACTCAGTTAGAAATCAGACCTTACTCCCGACTCATTGGCTGAAATAGCAGAACAACTAGAAAACAAGTCCAGCAAACACAGTGGTCATAGGTGCTAATAAGCCCCGCTTCTCCAGAAAATTAACTTTGTTATTCCCTTTCTCAGACCAGTCATGATGGACCTTCAGTAAGATGCAAGAAGTGCCGTGACTCTCTATTTTATTACAGCTACAACAAATAGAAGCGGAGATTTGTGAAGAAAAGAGGACTTTCACAAGGAATAAGACCAACACATATTTGATGCAAAAGTCCTGCAGCTACTTCTGGCCTAAAGAAAATCAGTTTTCAGCCACCTCATGAATATCACTTTTTGCATTCAGTAGTAATCTCCAGACTGTAAGAATGCACATAATTCTTTGACACAAGACGTTATGAAGGCCAAGAGCTATAGTAGGCCTAAGAAAGTCCTCTCCATGCGAACACCAGCAAGGCCCCATGTGATCTCCATGGGGAATGCAGACGTACCAGAGAAAACTTTGAAAATATTGCATAAAGTTGTTTGTAGCAAAAGGAGCCATTAGAATCTTTAATTGTGACTACCAGAAGTTGACTTGTGTAAAAGATATTTGTTGAAAACTTCAGATAAGTCTTGTTTGTATTTTCTCCTCATAAAAGGCTTCCTAATACAGAATCAGGGAGGTAGAAGAGGGAAGGGGAGAGGGACCCCATCCAGACTAGCCATTATTATCCAAACAGCAGTGTTAGGAATGCAGATTTGCTGCTTTCCATCCAAATTTCCTGGAATCAGTAGTTACACTGTTCCTCCCTTCCCCCATAATCAATATCTACTCTGTTTTCACCTGCTTCATAAAACAGAATTACTGTTTCACATATAAGCCTCGAGAAATGGGACACTAAATTAGATAGACTCCTGGCTAATCTGTTAAGGTGATTCATGCATTCCTCAAGGAGACCAGTTCTTGGAAAGATGCGATCATGAAGTTAAAATTCATTCCCTGTGGAGAGAAAAAATGCAAAGCTTTTGTGCCACTTGTAAGCCCTACTACTGTTGCGCTGCACAGATATATATATTTAACCCATCCACATTAGTGAGCAGGAGTTCAGGATTTAGTTCAGTTATTAAACAGACTCTACAGCAGGGTAAAAGAAGAAAGAAAGAAAGAAAATCAACACAGTTATTTCACCTATACAAGTTTAAATCTTACAGGATGCTTTCTACTAACAGGAGTTTTCAAAACAAAGTTTAGGTATGTAATTTGTTGTTCACAAGAGTACAGTACTACTTCTCACCACAGCCTTGTGTCCCTTCCCCTACCTTGGACACTGCAAATCACACACTTGTTTCTTGAATATAACAAAATTGTTGACAAACAGTATTTTCATTTAAGCACCAGAAGAAAAAAAAAAAAAAAATCAATATTTATGATTAGAGCATTATGTGCTAATATAGCATTCAACAATTACAATTACTTGCATCCAAATGTTATTGCCAATTAATGGCATCTAAAATAATACTGATAACAAATGACACAGAATATCTTCTCAGAAGT
This sequence comes from Forpus xanthops, assembly GCA_032466535.1. Taxonomy (NCBI): domain Eukaryota; kingdom Metazoa; phylum Chordata; class Aves; order Psittaciformes; family Psittacidae; genus Forpus; species Forpus xanthops. The sequence goes on from JASSUY010017750.1 coordinate 33,726, forward strand.
CTAATTCCAATTCATAAAATTGTTTCATATACTGGCTTGAATAATGATACAATATATAATTTGTTGATGATGTTCTGCACGTTCTACATTAGAGTTTTCTTTAGACTTACACAGAAAACTGAAGAAAGTAAACTTCCTTATATGAAATCAGTAAAGATGTTTAAATGGTGCCTGAAACCAGCTCCACTTTTCCTTGCAGTTCCAACATTTCAAAACAAACCCCAAACTCGACAAGCTTTTAATATTCACATGGATTTTCAGTAGAGTCCAGTCCAAATATACCCGTTGATAGCCTCATTCCAATGATCACTGTACTGCAAGGAGTCCTTTTAACCCTTATAAGCAAAAGCAAGGAAAAAGGACACAGGCTCTCTGGTATGCAACAAGAGAAGAAAGCCAGGCAAAAAGAACTCAGGTAGTTGCTAATTAGCCAAGTTTTCCCATAGCTCTGAGAGCTTTCACAAGCAGGCGTTCAGCTCATTTACATGTGTTAGAAGGTGAGCACTCACTGGTGACTCTTGAGAGCAGTAGGGGGTTAGTGAAACCCAAGCACTGAACTGCTCTTTTTATTGCTCGTGAAACTTTGCAATCCTAGGAAGTCGATGGAGTAGTAGATACACTCCTTCAGTGTTTTTTTGGTTTGGTTTGGTTTGGTTTTTTACTGCTCTTCCTTCATTCCTCAGTCAACTCTTTAGAAGTAAAGCCGAGGTTATAACTCCTTTACAGAACTAAGTCATTCAGATCATGCCTTGCATAGTAAATGCTCTGCGGTTGCCCTCTCCTACTCCACCAGCTCTCACTTGGCGCTACAGACAGGACTGTGTGCAGTCTCTGCCTACACTTCCCAGAAATGAGGGTCATCAATAAAACAAGTCGTAGCCACAGTACAGATTCCCTTGATTCACAGCAGGAGGGAATGCTATGTCTGAAAGCAAGTGCTGTCATTTCAAATGTCACTCAGTATGTCACCAAATGTCACCTTCCTAGATTTTTTTCTGTAATGACAGTTTAAAGCTGTATGTGGTGTTTGCTGAACCCCCTTGGTAGATCATTTATTATGTTCCACTTCAAAATCAGATGCTAGACCTTGCTGACATCTGGCAAATGACTGCCCTGTAGTTACAACAGTACAAAAGGAAAAGAAACCCAAATGCTTCCCTTCATACACGTGTGTGCATGCATGCACACAAAACATGCTCATCAAGCCTTTACCTTTCAAAAACAATTTCTAAATGTCTTGTAATACACACATGCACTTAAAGATCACAACAGCATCTTCACACACCACTCCCATCTTCAATCAATTTTTCTGCCATCTGTGGTCTTTAGGGGTCACTTATTTGGAAAGGTGAGCATTTCTCTAAAAACAGAGAAAACTCATTAACTTTCCTTAAATGAAAGTACCAAACAAACCTGTTGAATACGTAATGATTCAGACAGGTGGACATTCAAATTCTCTTTTTAGATTAAACAGCCATTTGTAAACAGTTATACATGGAAATCGGTTCAGAGTGTGAATATTTATGAGGATTAGTAGAGGGAAACGTGCCACACTTTGCCACTGTTTTCCATCAGTTTGCCTTCATGGTAAGTTCTGTTGCACATTTTGAAGTATTAGCGTTATTTCCTACTTATCTTAGCCCATTTTGAGTATCAGCCGCACAGCGTCAGTAATACCTAGCATATACGAAGGAAAAACAGCAGCTCATGCACATTTCTGCAGGAACTCTAGCAAAGTGAAGCAGTAAATAAAACTCTCAGATCCATCAAGTGTCGCACCTCAGTATCTTCCAACTCTTCTACAATGCTATATCTAATACTTATGGTCTGACAAGCCTTATTTTTAGTAATTTCTGTTTCTAAAAGTGACCGGAACCTCTTACGCAAACCTTACACCAAGGCAGGGAAGTTCTCAGTTGCATTTATTTTTTTTGTTATTGGCATTGTTTCTAAAACACCTGCAAAGGAAGCAGACAGTTTTACTGATGACACTCTCTGGGGGTTTATCTCCTCACTAGCCCACTGGTTACCAGTGCTTGCTTTTTTTCTTTTCCCCTCCTCTCTATTCACACTTGACGCTTCTTCAAAGTTGCCTCTGCTACATTTATTTTCCTGCCAAGTCTAAGGCTTCTTTCTCTCTGGCTCCGCTTTTGGCACTAAACTCAATGATCAGTTGATCAGTCTAGCCTATCTGTCTGGCTGTTGACATTGAGCACCTTCAAGCTTCTGTTTTCCTGTTCTATTTTTGTATCATTCAGCAACTTGAGTTTTCTTCTGAGGTCACCCTTAAAGGTCCATGTGTCATGTTTTTCATTTCTGCCTTGTCAGGAAAATCTTGCCACTGCATCTATCAAAGTAATCATCAGGCCTTAATGTAAGAGTATGGTTCATCTCACGTTTTTCATTACCAGATAATTTATTAATATCCTCTTGTGCAAGACTAGACCTAGCTTGATAAAACTGCTATCAGTGGCGTTGCAGTACACAGCACTAAAACTGTTTAGCTCCTTTGGCAAATGCTTAGATAAGAGGCATCCTTTAACCTCTCCTACCCCTTAATTCCTCAGCCAGCTAAAAGAAGATTTTGGATCCTGAGGCTCTAGAGGCTTTGGGCGTTGGGCCACTTCAGTAAAGCTGACCTGGAACAGCCTCCTCAGAGCAGCCCCTGCAGCTTTTTCTTCCCAACACTCACCCTTGCTGGCATGGAATACATGCCTATTGAACAAAATAAAAGTAATGTAATGATATACATGGAAGCAAAAAAGCTTGAAAGTTAGGAGTGCTATCTGACATCGAGAAACTATATGCAGTCATTTTACATTTCAGGTTGAATAGCTCCTGACACTTTCCTGGATATTTTCTACCCAGGGCAATATTCTGCTTTCTTCTATCAGTTGCACCCTGCCTATGCAGCCCTCCCCATCTCAGTACACTTCCTGGAACAGCTATTTTTCTTTTACAGTATCTTTGATGAAAAAAAAAACACCAACCTTTTGTAAGGCTACTCAGCCAGCTCCCCTCTCTATTATATACTGAAATTAAAGCACAGGAGGCCCTTCACAAAAGCGGCTGGCTAATGACTCTCCAGGTGGACATTAGGCAAGAGATGCATTTGTGACATGAGTGGCAGCTGTGCAGACACCAGTTTATGTGATTCAGCACAGCTATTTCATTAATTGCATTTCATGGTTCATTTCCTCAGATTACACTCAAAATAAATAAATAAATAAGAATACAAAGCTGCTGTGCTCTTTGAACCACCCACCAAACAAAAAGAAGGGGGAAAAAATGCTTTTATTTTAATTGGCTTCCTTCATGTTCTTCTGTCTTAGGTGCTTTTTAAACTGTAAAGGAAAAAGAAATATAAAATGAACTGCAATTCCATTCTGCTGTCTCTTTATCTTAGAGACGTGGTACCTTCCAAAGAACCCTGCGCTGAGGGAACATGCTCTAACAGAAGAGAAAATGTTGCAGGGGCTTAGCTACAAACATGACATATCTGTATCTGCTGCTTCACAGGTTTATCTTTTGTGCCTTGAATTTAACAGAAAAACTGTGTGCAGTCTCGGGAAATCAGCAGCTTAGTTTAAAAACCAACTGTAACTACATGACTACACACAAAGAAACATAATTACAAGAAACAATGAAAAATGCAAATGCAAAATGGAAAAAAAAAGTTGCTTTTATTCAAATCAATAATGTGAGTGGTTCTAAAGAGACATCCAAACTCATGTTTGAACAGATAGTGACAGGTGACTTGTGCCACAAAAACCAGCATCAGCAGCTAACACGGTCATGAATTTTTAAGACTAGATGTTACAGGAGATTGTCCCTAAAAATTACTGTTTTATCAAACAGCAGTTTGCACATCAGAAGGTATAATTTTAAAAAACCTCAAAGCCTTCTGGAAGGAGCTTGTTCTAACATTGAAATTAGCATAAAACCTCGACCAAGTTCTAGTGGTTGTTGCTGGAACCTTTGGCACTCATAGCCAAAAACTGAGGTGAATCAGATACAGCAACCTTCTAAAGATCAAAATCACCCAAGATTTTGCTAAAGCCTTTCCTTAGGAAGTTTTTGAGGCTTGCAAGGGAAGAGATGCACCCAGGAGTAGCCTTCAGCCTTGCTGTAGGTAAGTCATAAGGTAATGTAGGTTCAAATCTTCATTTGAAGTTAGATACATTCTAGCTAAAAGCCTTATAAAGCAGAGAACTTTTAGTGAGAAAATTAGCATCATTCCCTCAGAAAACAACTAATTTTGACAGGGAAGATACCTCGCACTTTTTTTTGTTTCTACAAAAGACGAAAATATTGAAAGCTCAATGTTTGCAAAAAATTGAGAGTGAACATATTTAGAAAAATATGAGGCAGGAAGTCTAGGCAGTTGCTGAGCTATAATAATCACTCTACTATAAATATCTGCAGTGTGAAAATGGCTCTCTCTCCCCCTGTGTTTCAGTGCTGCTGCTAAGCACTAAGCTTTTTTGTGGTTTCATTTTAGTAACCAGGATGTCTCGTACTTCCCGGACAGATGGCCATTCACACTTCAGTGCTCATTTAAGCACATACGTCAACAATAAAAGAACATTTCAGCTGAGAACAGGCCAATGTAATCTTCAAAATTCAAGGCTATCTGTCATTTTTGTTGGTTATATAAAACCAGAGTAAAAGGAAAGTAGGACTGTTCTTATTTGGAAAGCTAGAAAGAAAATGGAAAATTCCACCTGGCTCACTGTCAACATGAAACTCAGACAAGGCTATTTAAAATTATTTGAGAAGGTTTGAACATCTACCCTCTGCTGATCCATTGGCAGTTGCTCTTGAGGCCTGCTAAGGAATAGGAGAAGCTAATATCAGATTAGAGAATGAATGCTGGACCTTGCAGGCTGCTCAGAGCCCCCACAAGAGCATTAATTCTATATATCCTCTTCAAATCCATCCCAGGTTTATAAAGTAATAGCCCTTCGTTTGCCTCTTTAGGTATCAGATAAGTACATGCCAGCACCTTGCAGCTGCACTCTGCAATATACAAAAGACAAATTGGAAATGGAGGGCAGAGTATCTTCCTGACTCTGGTGCAGATCCCCTGTGTTTGCTCTGAGTGGACACAGTACTTATGTGGATAAATAAAATAATTTTCCACTGCTACCAAGCCTGTATCTTAGACAAGATGGAAAGCATTTATATTTCTTAACATTTTCTTCAGCTTCAGGGTAGACTATGTGTAAGAAATGGAAATGTGAAACATGGGGGATAAAAGCAATCTATTCATGCTATTTCTAGTTCCTGTCTGTCACAGGAACTGGGCTGTTCTTGCATTGTACCAAGAACATCATCTTAACTGAAGTTATCAGCAAACGATTTTTTTGTTTAGCTCAAATAAACTTTACAGGCAATCTTTTGGGAACTTTGCCAAGCCTAAACCAACCTATGAGCCATTTAAAGTTCAATTAATTAGTAATTAGGAGGACAGAAATAACCCAGGGGAGTATTTAAGAGAGTGGATATGTAATCAGCCAATAATTATCAACACAGCAACAGAAGTGTGACACAGTATGAGTTTCCAGCATATCCACCTAAGTGTGTAAAGATAATGAACATAGCAGTGGTTAAATATTTTAGCTTGCCACTTGGGTAAACCTCCAGGAAGTCTAATTCTGCAATTTGCACCAAAGCTATAAAGCTAAAGAGGCTCAACTGGGAGTAAAAAATTTTCCTAAGCTTACAATGCTGTTTTACAGCTGAGTCTCAAAACTGTGTTTTTCAAGAACACTGCTGAAAATCTTGTACCATACTTTTGTCATTTGTGTCTGCAAAAGGCAATATCCTATCACTAACCAAAGCACAGCAATGGATCAACAGTCCAATCAGAGTTACTAAACAAGTGGGTATTATAAGTGAAAAGCAAAGGTCATGAAAACCAGCTTGACCCTTAATGATTCTGTCATTCTGAAAGTAAAAGCTATGAAAACTGAAGATGTTAGGGAACACATTTTACGAGTTAGCTGAATTTATGCTGCAGTAAGTTACACGGTCAGGACAATTACTGCTGTCTCACCGTGGAGGCCTAACTCCAGTGGTACTGGAAACTACTGGCACATTGCAAGGATGCAGTCATGACCCTGCATGCAGATCATGAAGGTCAAAGAGTTATCAATGCATTCAGTATTCTTCTGCCATTCCTGGGGCAAAAATTTAGAAATATGATTAGGCTGAATAAAAATCTCTGAGATAGCTGAAGTAGTATAACTACTTCCAAAGGCATAAAGCACAGTGGTCAGATTTAACCTTAGTCATGTAGTTTGTACTGGAAAAGGCCCCTTAAACAAACATACCTTGTCTAACACACTGCCAAATAAAAGAAGCTGACCCAGAAGGATCCTTCAAGGCACAACAGGGGAGTGACTTTACAGATCAGCAGCTATAACAAAGTAGAGGACCTGACCCAGGACAGGATTAGTTGGATAAGCAAGTGGTATGTTGTGAGCACCTGATGAGCTGGAACAAGACAAGATGATAATATAGTACCCTTCAGCTTCTTACAGAACCCACTGCTAAACTTTCTGGGGAACAAAATAAATTTGAAGGAAGACAACAATTATCTTCTCTTCTGGGATGTAGTTCATTCAGTCTGAAGCAAAAAGAATGGTGGGTTTGTGGAGGAGGCTGAAGGTATCTCAAAGAATCTCACCTTTTTGCTTTTTCTGATATAACCTTTCTCTTGTGGGAGCATTTGAAGTTGACTGAATGCAGATAAGAGGGCAGGATGGTCGAGACTCATATACACTGTATAGATTTTTTCCTATATTTTATAATCTGTGGTTAAGGCATACAATGAGATCTGCCACATCTAGTTGATACTCCTCTATGGGAATGTCAGCAAAGCAGAAACTACTTCTGGGTTAGTAATATTAATTTATAATAAAATTTTTATAGAAAAGCTTTAATCTAAAATTAATTTCGTCATAACTATATGGACATGTCATCACTCTTCCTGAAAATATCAGATGACTCACTGTGCCTCCTACTTTAAGTTTTATATATTTTGCTTATGTAATCTCTGGCAAAAAAATTAATTAATAAGCACTATAGACTTAGGCACAATATACACCAAATATTATGAGTCTATATCAAACTGGTAGATATGAGTATACTATTATGAGTAGATATCAAACTGGTTTAACACTCAGTAGTAGATATTAATTAGACAAAGAATTACTGAATGTTTAACTTGAATTTCTGAGTTTGGGGGTTGGTTGGTTGGTTTTTACTTACACATGATCTGGAACTTCCATGTGATTACAAGAACTCTGAATTTCACTTTCAGTAGGTGCTAAATTCACACCTGTAAACATGCATTTTGAAACAAGATGAAAGAACAAAATTACATAAATGTGCATTACTGCAGCACTTCGATGTGCAAATGAGTTTCTTTCAATACCTTTCCCATAAGCAGATTATTTAAGTTGTAAGTGCAGTCCAAAGCCTGCTGGCCTCAATGGAATGTCTCAACAGGTACCTTTCAGCCAAAGGGAGAGGTCTATCTGTTCAGTAACCTATGTGCGAAGATTAAGATTCATGATGTTTCTTTATATACAGTTAGTCAGCTCACAACATGTCATCTCAGCACATTCTCCTACCAGTTGTAGGAATTTTTACAGTTTCAGTAAACTTTTCACAGTGTAATTCTTGACTGCATAATTGCCACTAATGCCTACAAATTAGGTATATATTCAGTCTCTGTTAGTAATGCAAAATCAGTGCCTTAGTAGGACACATTAGCTTTTATGGCTTTTCATATAGCTTTTCTTGGTGATGCCCATCAGCTCACAGGAAAGGGAGAAGTCAATGTTCTTCAGCATTCACAAATATTCTATTAGTCACCCGCCTGTTCCAGTCATTGCATCACCTCAGTCACTCAGCCAAAGTAAGGAGGTGGTTTTGGTTTTGCTTCAAGCCTGAATCATCAAGCCTTTGCTTGAGCAGCACTACTTTAGCCTAAAGTAACAAACAGCTGCTTGGACTATCTAATTTGTGGAGCAGCTCTGTTCAGTAATATTAATGACTGTATAAATAACAAAATAACTTTTTACAGTTTTGCAAGATGTAATTCTTTTTTAATACCTGACCTTCTTATGTTTTAATAAACCTACTGAAATTCCTTTTTCAATTATTAAACACTGCAGATATAAAAAGAGGCAAAACGCCTTGTATATTGCTTCTGGTTTAACTACCATAAACAAGAATTTTGCCTTTCAAATGTCAGTTATGAAACATTTTCTTGAACATGTGTCTTTCATTTAAAAAATGACGATAGCTACATCGCCTGAAGTACTTAAAAATATCAATCTACAGATATCATCAATGCAGCCCATTTTGATACCTTCACTTATCTCCTAATAGCTTGTATGGGATATCCCACTGAAATCTATCAGAATAGAAAAGGCTGCACCATTTGTACAAGACTTATTCTGTGATGATTAGCAGTTATATTTGTACCATGTTAGTGCCAAGCAGACTTGCCCCTTATGAATAACACTAGGAGCAAGAATTGCCCCAACATCCTACTATCGAAGGAATTACAAACTAAAAATCTTTAGATTATGTGTTCCTTAAATTCTTATCATAGCTGAGTTTAGAAACTAAATGTTTCTACAAATATTTCTGAGCAAATGGAGTCTTTCCCCTTTTTTTTATTCAAAAACACATCACACCCCAGAAACCTGAATGGCAACTCAGTTACACGAATGTGAAGTTAACAGATGAACACAATAACAGCAGAAGTGAAATCACTGGCCGTGACTCACTCAGTGAAGACATACCCATTTCTCTCTAGAGAAAGACATTTGTGTGACATGTCAGCAGATCTGTAACCACCAGGCAGAACGGTCAGGAAGAAAGGCTTCAAGGGCTAACGAACCTTGGGGGGGAGGAGGGGTGAGCAGAATTTTTAAAAAAGAAAGAAAGAAAGTAATAAGGTTTTCCACACATGAGTAAAGTAGCTTTGAAAAATCTTTAAGCTCTATTTCTTCAGGGAATCAGGACCCCCTAGCAAAGTAACAACCAACGCATAGTACAGTTGAACTCTCCTTGTAAATGGAGCAGGAAGAAGGGACTGATTTTAATAAGAAACAGACTGGTTAGGAAAAATAACGTCAAACATCCAGAACACTTTTATCTAAGTTTAACTTGAGTATCCGTATTTGTTTTGTGAAAGAAGAATCTACAAGTTTTTTTCTTGCTTGTATCTTCTGAAATGAAATTATAATTACCATTATTTGAGTGCTTCAATAACATCTTTTCCTACTTCACACCCTAAAAATATAGTTCGGAAAACTGTGAAGCCCTATTTTGGATGGAGAATAGTCTCTTTAAAAGCTGGGATCCAATCTACAGCCATCTTAACTCTGTGAAACAGATCATTATTTGATTATCAGACACACATGCCAAGTCATAAATTAATATTAAAGTCAGTAATGGGACCTGAACCTTGATCTGATGGCTTCCCAGGTGAGTGCTCAGCGCTTGAGGTAAGAGAGTAATTAGACAGCTTTTCTCTCTGAAGGATAATTGCTAATACATGCTAGCTGTTGGAGAGGAAGCCCTCCTGAGGGGCAGATATGGGTTTCCTTTTTCATTAAAAAAGAAACTTAACTTTTTCAGTGGTTAACCTGAAGCATATTAAAATGTTTAGTGCCTAAGACAGAAGTGTTCCTCTGAGTAACAAACAATTAAACATCGTAGACAAATGGGAAAGTAGGGCTCTGGTTCCCAGACAAACCCACAGGGACAGTAAGTAAAAGCTGCCCTGCTAATCATTCTGTATGGCCACAGCCCACTGTTTTGTACAGCTGTTAATAAAAGTAATAAATCCATGTGATCCACAAGAAGTTCATGAACAGTCTATACTTTGCCTACAACTGTAATGTTTCAAAGATGTGTCACACTATTGTACACACAATGTGTGTACAAACCTCTCTGCTTAAGAAACACAAGGGTTCAGTTTCTTACTTTTCCTAAGGTCTGCTCTTGCTTTTGGAGAGCCATAAACCTCCTACATATGCATACACGTTTATTAAATAAATCCGATTAATAAGTGTCATTTGATTTAAATCCATTCTCATCTTAGCAAATTAGGATTACCCTGACCCATACAGAGACAGAAGTATCAAAAAGATTGAGTCTTAAAAACCATAGATACTCAGAAATTCTTCTAGATGAAAGATAATTGTACAACTCATGAATACAAAATGTAACACCGTGTCAGAAACTCAGTTTCGTCCACTGACATGAATTAAATCATATTTAGAGTTGAAATCAGTTAGGTCTGATCCTGTCTTTCCTTACATCTCCTGTGGTCATTAGCATTTTAAAGACTGAGTGACAGTGGGTATGGAGTGATGTTAGTCTGTTGAGTCTCACAATGTCCAGATTTTACTTTCCTTTTAGGCATTCTTACTTTCAGAAAATGTTTTTACTTTGAGAACAACAACATAAGATATATCTCAACACATTATAGGTGAGTGTATTACACTGCTGGACAGATTCCATGGGATTTATATGTCTGGCAACTCTGAGAGAGACAAAAATCTCTTCAACTGGACTTCAGTGCTAAGGTGAGACAGACTTGGGCACAGAGCATTTTCTGCTTCCTCTCTAAAGTTTCTTATAGCATCTCTTTCTTTCTACCTCTTTTCAGGCTGAAGTGACATTCCTGGAACTCAGCAATCCCTGTCAATCACTAAGAGTTAAGGTCACTTCCAGAAAATTTGAGCTATCAGCATGATGGCATTAGTACTGCAGGGACAAGTGGCATGTCAGCAGTAGTAGATGAAGCCATTTACAAATTGCATTAAAAAAAGAAAGGGTATGATTACTGACCCCTGGAAACAGAGTGGAAGCCCGTTATAGCATTTTTGGTTATGATCCCAGACTGCACAGTAATTTTCATACTGTACAATAATAAAGCAGTTTTTTTGTTTTGAGACTGCACTTCCACACTGTACTCCTTCACACTCAGCATCATCTGTATGCTGGTTACTGTCTTCCAGAATAGCTGTAAAGTCAAGGCCCTGTTCATGAGTGCTTACTGAAGACTGTTCAGTGATTCCTGCACATTTACTTAACTTGAGCGCTCTATTTAAACTTCAGTTTGAATAACCATACATGCTAGCCAGTCAGCTTAGACCTTTTCAAATAAACAAGTGGTTTTCTGGAATTTCTTTCCATAAACAATACGTATATGTAAACACACACACTCCTGTCATTTCATTCTGACAACAAAAGACATTCACTTTTCCCATTTATGCTCTTCCTCCAAGGACCTGCTACCACACACCCTCACAAAATAATCCCTTGACATTCATGTACCTAACTAGAGAGCAAATAACTTGCAGCACAAGTGCGAGGTAAGGCCATGCCACTGTACTCAGTTACAGATGGGAATCAGAGAGACAAAACCACTAAGGTCCACATCTCCAAAATTATTTATGCACCTGTCTTCACAGATCTTAAATACATGTATGGATTTCAAAACAGTGCATCCATAATGAAACAGAAACCTGAAGCAAACTTTCTGGAATCTCAGGTTAGTGATATTCCCAAATGCAGTGACTTTACCCCTGCCAAATGTGCTAGTGCTATGACCTCAGAACCCCACAACCCCTGTATTTGCACAGGGAGGCAGCATGCATACAAGCACATTGGCTTGACCACGGGGAAGGGATTTAGAGTTTATGGATTAAAAGCTGTGAAGACGAAGACTTCCATTACAGCATAAAGCAAAGGAGAGCAGCTGAGAGAGCTTTCACCATACCACCTTATTAGCAATGTACCTCAGGAAGGACAATTAATGGAGACCTAGTGTCTGCATATTCATCAGTCCTTTTGCTGAGACTGCTAACGTAACTGTGAAAGATACTTGCACTGCTGGCTGACAACTGTCCTTTGAGAATGTAATCAAGAGCACAGTCTCCTACAAAACTTCATTTTACAGATGGGACATTTTGGGTTCAGTTTGGGCCTTTAGAACTAAATTGGCTTAAAATTAAGTTCAGCTTTGCAGTTGGGCTGGCTACAGATATTACGACTGTGTCTGGGAAGGCTGTCTGGGATTTAAGATGCCCCTGTGTAAGACTGCTTTATTAGAAATCCTGTGTGAATGTTCTGAAGTGGAAAACTATTTAACAAACTCTGCATCTTTGTCTGTTGGCAGGTTGCAATTGTGTAATTTATTCATCCCTGCTTTATCTGCCAAATTCCCTCCAATTTTTAGTCTATTAATTGGACACCAACAGCGTACATTATGAGTATCTGATATTCATCCTATTGTCTCTGATTCTCCTCTGGGTGAGGAGAGTTCTTGGCAGCCAGCTTCCACTGTGACCACTCAGGCTTCCAAGTTCTGCATTAATTTTCTGATTAACATTCTCTAATAGTGACTTAAAAATTATTGTTTCGGTAACATTACTGCCACTAAATTTACTTCTCTGAATATTCACAGAAGTCAGTCCAAACAATATAACCCCAATACCTTACTGAATATAAATGAGGTTAAATGTGTGTATTAATCTAGTAATTTTTGTTAATTGAATATGATGGATAATATTTCAGTCTGTCATATTGTTGGTATTGAAGTATTGATAATATTTTGGTTAGGCAGGTGCTGTTTTCAGGGATTTTCATTCACTACCTTTTATGTTCCAACTGACATGCACACCATAGTTTTATTACAGTTCATTTGATAACCTGGATATGAAGAAACTGTTAGTTAACATATTAAAGTTGACAGTAACTACACTGATGTATATCTTCTTAAACCTGATTTTTTTTCATAATGCTGCTAGAATTAGTTTTTTACAGTGCCTAGAATCCAAGAAAAGTAGTTTATAAAGCATAATTTGGTTGGGTTTGCCATGACGTGCTTCACCTATCTGCACTGACTGCGTTATTAAGCATCATGTTTGGTATAAGCATTTTAATCTACCTGGCACAGAAAAAGAGTTTTCTCTGGTTTTATTTCAGAACTGCTGAAATAAGTATTTTAGTCTATTTATTAATATCTATTTAGATTAACTCAATATTTATTAAAGAAGCAAACTCTGTTATGATGCTGACCTAGAGTTTCCTTTTAAATTTATCTGTCTTTTAAATCTGAAAGATATGCTGGTAGGGAAGACATGTGACATAATGACCATTCAGTAGTCAAAGAGGCAATTACTGAGTCGATGTTAGCAAGGAGTTCAGGATGTCAATATGACAGGATCAAACAGAATAGGTTCTGCATGAAGCCAGGGGCTCTCTATCTGCTTTGTGCTCATTCCATTAATCCAAAATTAGACTCAACAGATCCATGAATAAGGAGACCAGACATCCTTCAGGTTTTGTTGATGGTGCTACTGAACAGTGAACTCTTACATGTGAGTGTGGAGATTATGGGTGGATTTGTTTTTTTTTTTCAAGTTCTTATTCAAGTGATTATGCAGTAGGAATAAGCCTTTGGGTACCTAGTTCCCATCCAGTTTTCTCAGTTTTGAAATAAAAAAAAAAACAAAAACAAATAAATATCAACCAAACAACCCAAAACTAGTGTTTTCTACTCACTATGACTTTCTGAATATTCTTATTCCTCCAGGGTTGTTCTGGTTTTATATGATTTTGCATTTCCCTAAATTTTCTTAGCTGCCTTTAAATGTCACTGTAAATCCCTTCACCCATTTCCAGCTTGGCAAATCAGCTTTCTATTTGTTTAACTCTTTGCGACAAATATATTTTAAAGACACTCTTCTCCCCTCATCTTACTTTCTAAGTTATCAAACAAAACCCTTGGGATCACTAAGGGTACAAGGAAATTTTTCACATGAGGAGCCTAATGCCCTGATCACATTTGTGGCTGAGTAATTGCATTTCATGCATAGTGTATGAACACATGGAAGAATCTCCTCTTTGCACTGTCAGCTAGATGCAGCACAATGGATCAAACTGTTATTTTTCAGATTGCTAAGAATGCTTTATGGAGAGAAATATATATCTGCCAGCAAAGCATTTTCCAAATGAAGACAAAGCATAAAACCATCTTGCAAGTAACACAAACTGGTAATGGTGACATTTTGCAGTATAACTCCATTTGCCAGCACAGTAATAAGAGGTAAAGAGCAAGGTTTTCATGTGCATGCAATGTCAGGGAAAGCTGACAGCATTAGCTTGCTGCCTGGTCTGGAAAAATAGAGGAGAGGCCTCAGCAGTGCCAGGAAGGATTTCTTCCTGACAAACAGAATGTCTCCTGGCTTTTTCATCCTGCAGCCCAGCAGCCAGGTCCTGCAGCAGCGAGCATGAACATGCCCTTTGCGCTGCAGCCCCACCAGCACAGCTGCCAGCAAGCATCCAGATCACAAACAGAACCTGTAATAACAATGAGTTGCTCTTCTTTCCTCTTTTGCAAGCATTTGCCTTATCTTCTCTTCAATGAAACAACACTGAGTTCTAACAGAAACAGCATATGTGAGCCACTATCATGTTAGTTTTCCTCTTTTCCCCAGGTAAGAGCAAATACCACCATCACTGAAAAATTAGTAAAAAGGTGTGGGTTTCTTTAAATAAAATCTTCTGCTAAAAGGGAAAGGGAATAAGGGTCCTTGCTACAATGAATGCTTTACTTTATACATCAAACACTTTAAACCACTTACCCTTTTTTCCTGCAACTTTGAAGAAAGGTTAAAAACATTTCGAGGTGATTGTTTGCCATGGAAGTTAGTGAGTCAAAGTCTCTATGCATGAAAATCTGATTTTTTTTTTTTTTTCCATTATTTAACCCTGATTGGCACAGTGGCAAACCAGAACTTTCTGGATTCATTCCTTGAATATTAATATGATTGTCTCAACAGAGCAAGGAAAACAACTCACAACATTCTCCCCACACCTTTAGGAAAATCAAGGTCATTTAGTTATCTAGGAGGAGCAGAACATGGTACTCACCTGCTTGTGAGATCAAAGTTTAAATTTTGTGTCACTTGGTAAGAGAGGCAGAAAAGCTCTACCAATTTAAACCTGTGAGAAACACAAAAGCATACCAACATTAGGAAAACAAGCATCTCAGAGGATAACAGGTCTATTTTCACAGTTTGGACACTGGAAATATTTGCTATCAAAGGCCTAGATTAACTTCAGAAGCTAAAAAGAATTCTTTAACTGTTATCCAAAATCAGAGGTCGGGTGATAACTGAACAGGCATAAGATTTTCCTGTTTCTTGCCTTGCCATCCCACACCAATTTATTTGAGCTTCTTTTTCATTTCAGGGAAAACTTCAAGACATCTATCTGATTAGATAAAAAATTAGGAATTCCCTAGATCAGAGCATTAATGAACCCCAACACAGAAGTTGGTTTTTCCCCAAGTAACTTCTCGGAGTTGTAAAGCTGTCCTTGTTTATTTAAACTTCCCTCATATGGGTATTTTCTGTTGTGCTCTTTTTGATTTCCTAGCAATTCCTAATGTTCTACTTAGTGTTTTGGCAGCAAATCAGCACTAACCTGATGTCTTAAGAGAACAATTTACACTGAGTTTACGATGTCTTTTGTGAGTGGCAATATTTAATTTGGAGCCCATAATGACATAACTACGGTTAGAATTACTTTTTTTTCTATAAATAATACTTGGAATTAATTGTTCAATAACTCAATAGTAAGTGATCCTCCTGTAACTTTTCCATGTCTGCTACAGATTAAATTGTCCTGCATAAATTTACATCAAGCAAACTTTGTCAGAGATACTCTCTCTAAACACACAGCACAAAGTTTATCAGAGCCCTATGAGACCTCACTAACAACCTCCTTCCAGCTTGAAAGTTTTGCATTAATGCCTATCCTTTGTTTCTATTTTTTAACCAGTTATTAGCTCTCAGAAGAAACTTGCCCTTCTTAAAAGTGCCTCTGGAATTCAGGTTAGTTACATTGTTCAGATCAGGCTTACCCATGTAGCATATTTGCTGCTGGGATCTGTGGATCTGCTCAATCACTATGACTGTTCATACCAGGTCCAATGTTGCTGCCATGGAAGGGATATCATGGACATGAAATTCACACCATCTCCCGCAGCTCTGCATGGAATTTAGAAGATACATACTTATACAGCCATAATCCTTCCATCAGATCAGCTAACCTGTATTCATGAAGCAGCCTAATTCAGGAAAAGCAGAGATATGATATGCTTCTGTTGTCTGATCAGAGACTGCTTCTACATAAAGTGGTGATACAGGAGTTTTTGAAAAGTATCAACATCTATACCAGGACCTGCTTGTTCGTTTTTGAGCTTGTGGGCTTTGCAGCTTTGACATGCTACTTGGACTCAGCAACACAATACAGTGTTTCTCCTAGCAAAAAGCAGAGGCCATTATTTGACACACTGATGTCATATGTTTGAGCTATGGTTCTTTCTCAGACACCCCCTAGAACCTCCCTCATCAGCTTTAATAAAGTTTGACATCTGGGCAGAGGAAAGAGACCTTGTTATATCTCATCAAAGGTAAGATAGGAGAGTTCATCTTTATCAGAAGCAGCTAGCTTGCTCACTGACACCCAGAGAGCTTTTCACCATGGTGACTGACTGAAGCACTGTAAAGTGCAGAGGGAGTCAGGGTGCTGTCAGGACCACCAGGGAGAGGAAGATACTCGGAGAGGGAACACTGGGGACATGAACAGGTTCCTGAGGGAAGCATGGGGTGGACAGGGCAGTTTTGGAGGAAACTGGAAAAGGTGGATTCAATACAAGGAGAATGCACACATGAAAAGTGTTTGAAATGAGACACACAGGAGTTTTTAGATGCAAAAAAAGAGTGTAGGAAAACAGACTTAATTTTCTGCAGTTCACAAAAAAAAACTAATTTCTCTTTTACTGAGGTCCCTTTGTTAACAGTCTTCTTAGATACCAGATATTTTCAAAGAACTAAAGGCCTTTTCCATCTACTGCAGATGATTCTTTTCCATGCAGCTGATGGATAATTCCTGCAATTCTCGTGTAATTCCAGATTCCAAATTAATCTCCATTCACTTTTGGGACATAACTGTCATATTATTTCTTGAATTCACTCATTTTATTCACCCCAGCTTATTTAAGAAGCATGCTGAAATCCCCATGTCTTGCATCAGACTGCATATAAAAAGCTAAGTGCAAAGCCAATGTTGTCACTGTAAGTATTCCCTACCCCATTTCTCTCATAGTCACCATCCAAAACCACTAGTTAAATCTGGCTCCCTACTAAAGGCTGCAGAGCACAGAAAGATCTGGCCAAAGTCATATCTTTCAGGGTTTTTTTTTTTACCTTCACCAATTATCAATACTGAGTCTTTCAAATCCATTTGTCTCATACTGTAGATGGATGACTTTCAGCAGAAAATGTAACTGCAATAACCATAAAATAATGTTCCCTATACTTAAATTTCTTTATAACATTCATATGTAGATAATTACGATGGTCTATCTTAAAAACCAACCAAACCAAACAAACAAAACAAACATCAAAAAAACTCACAACAAACAAAAACCTAAGTAAAAGAATGTACATTCTCTGAAAGTAGAAATTCACCTTTCTCCCAGACTTTCTACATTACTTTCTGATATGGAACGGTAGATTTAGGATTTGCATTTGTACAGGAGAAATCTAACTGCTGATTAATGGAATCAATACTGGAAATATTATCTTCAGATATTTTAAGGAAAAGGCAAATGCCTGACTGTTGCAGCTGAGGCAGGTATCTGGTCATGTGTATTACTGCTGCCTATCAACAAAATTACTAGGGCTTTAGCCAGATTCAGAGATTCATCTACTTCTAATTTTCGGACCAGGCCCTGTTACTGAACCAGGCATTGCAGATTCCTATAGCTTCAGGGGAAGCTGATTTTTCTGCTACCATCATGTTCCTCCTCCTGCAAAGCAGAGAAAAGCAAACGAGGGCTCTGCCTCCTCTACACCTCCCAGCCCTCAGTTCCACCTAACATCAGTCCCGCTGAAGCCCTCCTGGGCTGCAGAGCTAAGACAGAAAACTGTGACGAGCTTCCATACTCACGCTTGTCACAGAGAGGGTGGGGGTTGCAGTGAAAGCTTCACCTGCAGAAGAGCAGAGTTACACTACATGGATGAAGAATCCATTTCAGACTATGGATTACTCCTTGTTTTTTGAACCGAAATGTGACATACTCTCAACAGAAGGCAATTTAATAGCCTTGCATTTGTACAGGTGGCTTATAAAACATATATGTCTCTTCTCCAGCTAGTGACTATTAAAGAGATCAGGTAATTCACAACACATGATCAAGCCTACTGCCTGGAAATGTGGGACAATTAATATATTTTATTGCATTCTCTTCTTTGTTGAATTCCAGCATAGTTACAAAGTTATAATCTGCAGTGCCTTAAAACCTAAGGATAAATTAGCATGCTGTTCATCTGAATAAAAGTATGTTGTTCGTCACTGCTTCCTTTAAACAGTCTAAAAAATAAACTGCCTAAAGTTTTCTTTGACTAACAATAGCCAACTCCAATATTCCACTTTCAGCTAAAGGGTAGTGCAGCAGAGGGTAATCTTCAGATAAGCAAATGCAAAAATATTACCACCTTAGCATACAGGAATAGATTGGAGAAAAAGGTGTGTGCGACTGTTTAGTTTGTTCTCTGTAGTAGTTTAAAATACCTCACATTTCAGCCAACTAAAGGTACTTACAGGAAAGGCTGAAGTGGTAAGGCAGTATGGTAACATTCATAGTGATTTCAGTTGCTAGGTGGGAGAAGGGAAAAAAATATTCCCATTTTAGTTTTAAAACCTAAAGCCAAAGCAGTTTCATTTACTTAGCGACAAAACTAGTCACACCAGAAAAGATTATTTTATTGTTACTTTGCAATAGAATAAGATCTTTGGCAAGCTTCAAAATAATTGTACGACATTTCTACTTCTTTCCATTTCTCCCTAATATCATATATGAATACACATACAGTAAACAGTTCCTTCATTTTGACAAAAGCCTCAAAGTAGAGCTAGAAAAGTGATGGCAAAATCTATACCATAACAGATGACCAAACAACAGTGTTGCCTCTCTCAGAACTGCTGTCTAAATATATTCCATTCCTGCAGACATTTTGGCATTACTTATTTAGTCATGTTTTCTGAGGTCATGTTCACTTACAGCATCTCCAACCACACAAGGCTAAAGGGGCCTACCCATCCCAAAATCCAAACACAGACTGACTAAGAGATCTAATACTTGGAAAGAACAAGGACATGTTATCTGACCCATGTAGCACAACAGCTTCAAACCCCATATTTACTTGAATATTTCTTGATTTTTTTTAATTAACAACCCATATTATTTCACTCCTGATTATGAGCAAGTCTGTGAAACAGCTGTCCATATGAAAACAATAGGATTCCACAAAACCAACAACCTGTTAAGCTTGTTTGTTTTCAGCCTTCCTTCAAGGTTTGAAGACAAAAGTTGGGGCACACTTGCAACTCAGATGAGCCTGAAACTATACAGTGTTTTAATCAAATATAATAAAACCTGCAAAAGTAATTTTCTGAAAGAGAGGAATTGGAAAGAACAGTTTAGTAGGTATATTCCAAGGCACAGGTCCACCAGCATCGTCAGTGCCACACTAAAGCCTCCAGAAGAAAGAGACTCCTTAACTGGGAGGATAAAAATCACAAAAACAGAGTTTTAAACACAATGGCTGTGATAGCATGCTAAAAAATCCTAACTTCTTGGTTGGAAATGTGATGTGTAGACGCTGTTGCTAAAAGAATTTTTATGGATCTAAACAGAAACTACCTATGCTTTCAGGATTGAAACAGCATAGCCTGAGGAACACAGCTGTTGCTCAGAGTCAGTCAAAAAATGCCTTCTTTTTAGCTTTATAAATCAATCTAGTTGAGGTGTTCCTGCTTTGACACAATGTTTTAACATCAGACAGGGAATTTTGTGATTGGGTGAGAGATGGAGGGTAACAGATTTGCTGAACATTTTACATAGCAAAAGAGGAGACCTGGCTGCTTTCTGATTGTGCTCCCTGAAGCTGAACAGCTTTCTGCTAAAATAAATGGCAAAGCAAGCACAGGGAGCCTGAAGAACAGGCTAAGACCTTGAGTTGCAAATAGCAGAGCAGAGAGCATGACTGTTCTGCTATTACTTAAGTAACCCACAGCAGATCATCCTGAACTCACATTCTCATTTGTAATGACTGCAAATCATGTGATCTGACAAATCAAGACCACTCTGCCCAAAGTAGCCCAAACCCATCTTCTAGAGTGCCTTACAATATATTCATAGAATAGTTAGGATTGGAAAGGACCTTAAGATCATCTAGTTCCAACCCCCCTGCCATGGGCAGGGACATCTCACACTAAACCATGCCATCCAAGGCTACGTCCAACCCAGCCTTGAACACTGCCAGCAAGGGAGCATTCACAGCTTCCCTGGGCAACCCATTCCAGTCCTCACCACCCTTACAGTAAAGAACTTCTTCCTTGTGTCCAATCTAAACTTCCCCTGTTTAAGTCTGAACCCATTACCTATTGTCCTTTCACTACAGTCCCTAATGAAGAGCCCCATCCCAGCATCCTCATAGGCCCTCTTCAGGTACTGGAAGGTTTCTATGAGGTCTCCACGCAATATATATTACAATATATACTTGTGTCCCATAAACTTTCTAATGCACCATCCTAACACCTTACTCTGCCTGAAATGTATGAGATTAAAGAATAGTGAACAAGATAAAAATGAAAGTTCCATTTCATTTTGTGTCTGCATCAGTAGAATAACTTTCACTTAACATCCTCTTATTAACTGATGTGCTAACATGAGTTTGGATGGAAATGGCATCTGCTCCAGTGCCTGCTCCAGCCTTCTCTCCCTTCTTTTTTCACCTGGGTGCTCACAGGGCTGTTTCTCATGCTCTTTTCCTTACTCTTCCATGCAGGGCTTTCTACCCTCTACTCTTCCTTCAATCTGATGTCCTAGAGGCATCACCTACATCGCTCACTGGCTCAGGCATGCCCTGTGATGGGACCATTAAGGATCATGCATGGCATGAGGCATCCCCAGCCTCTCCTGCAGCCAGCTTCTGGGCACAGAGACCAAATAGAGTAACAAAAGAATTAAGAAGTCCAATGGTTCTGAGTTGCCTTTGCTTTCCCACAAGTTATCACATACCATTGTTCTGTATGTCACTATACTGGTGCATGAGGCATCAGTGATGCCAGTTACCAATGCTCATTAATCAACAGTATGAAACCCAAGACCTACCACGGCACAGATAGGAATGACAGAGGCTTACACAAGTGCCATTGTTTAACTGGCTATTATAATTTCAGAGTATCAAATATCACGTAGTTGATTCCATGTAGCTGGAAAAATAGCATGTGAAGCTAGGCAGGAGACTTGGTGAACATCCACAATTATTCTAGGAGAGGCATTCAGCTATAGAAGACTTTACTGTAGCCACACATATGCTTTATCATAACCAGCTATATACTAAGTGTGCCTAGCAACACTCAAGAGTACCAAATAACCTCCAACAAATCCAACTGGGTTTGTGAATAACATGGCTATGTAATGTGAAGTATATAAAGTTATCTTACAATGTTATACAAGCTTTCACAAATCCAGAAAAGAAGTTATAACCTGAGAAGCCTTTATTAAGTTTTTCTGCATAATTTACACAAAACAAATTCTCTTTTCATTTAAAGTTTAAGGAGGAAGTACTGAGGGGAAGAAAGCAACAAGCAGCAAGTAACAGCACACTCAGTTCAAGAAAACTGGACAGCAGAGTCATAAATAGTGTTTAGAGCAAAAATAGTAGGCAAGCTACAGTTCAGGTTTTCATTACAAGGAATGAATCTGGGGCTTTGGGGGGAAGACTGAGATTGGGAAATTTTGGCATTAAAGAAAACATTGCCCTTGTTTCTGAGCAGCAATGTGATTGGTGAAAACACGTATTTCACTCTCAATGCAGAATTATGCTAACTCAGGAGAATGCTTTAAGACCCAAGCTCTGCGGATATTAGCAGAGTCAGATATATAGAAAACACTGTGGAGGATTTAAAAGTATGAAAGGCATAAGGATTATATAAACTTGAACTATGAATGGCATTGAAGTGCATTCAAGAAAGCAATAAAGACTAGTGAACCAGAAACGCCCTGCTCACTTATGATAAAATATTTAGTTAATACCAAAGAAAAGCTTCAAATAGACTTGTCTGGTTCTTTAGAAAGTCACTGTAAAATAATGCTAATATTCTCTGTATAAACACTTTCACAAATAAAGAGTCTCTTTTAGAAAGAAAATTGAACTTGGTAAGTAAGCAGCTTAAGGAGTAAGAAAAAGCATACTAAAATTATTTCTTAACTTGCAGAAATGTTGAATACCAGTTCATGGCCAGGTTCTGTAATGACAGCAGACCATATATTGTTCCCAGAGCAGTGTAGATTCCATGTTTTATGTACAAGACACACACCAAAAGGTTAATTTGATCCTAAAAGGCAATGCAAAGCCAGGTAATAAACACAAACACACCAACTACTTACTTTTAAAATCTTTTGCTCATTTTCCTGAGAAGTGGCGAATTCACAAGTAACCTACTCTTCTCACCACCGCTATTTTTAGTGAAAAGAGATACTCCTGACTGAGTGGATTAAATTAATATAATTTCAGTAACCAAAATAAGTGATGAAAAGCAAGAAATACTGTCATCTTAATTAGCTTATATTTCATTTGAGCAAAGTCAGACTTGCTGTTCCAGAGGAGGGAATCAGCAGACACTATAGACTCTAAAGTGCCTTGTTCTGTGTATGGGGATCTTACTAGAATTATAAGACTCAAGTGAACTATGAAAGAAATAAAAACACATTCTAGCATAAGAAGCATTACAGACACTAAGGCAAAACTCAGCACTTCTCCATCTGTTACCAATTCAAAATGTGATCCTCATCAATTTTGAATGTGAGACTAATTTTGG
>JASSUY010017751.1:0-16953 GCA_032466535.1 Forpus xanthops
TGTTCAAGGCCAGGTTGGACACAGGGCCTTGGAGCAAGCTGCTCCAGTGGAAGGTGTCCCTGCCTGTGGCAGGGGGTGGAAATGGATGAGCCTGAAGGTCTCTTCCAATTCAAACCAGATTGGGATTCTAAGATAGACTTTTCCCACCCTCACAGAACTGACAGAGGATGGAGCACCCACAGGCAGAAGGGCCCTAGCGCTGACCCTTTAATTATTTGGAAGAAAAAGGAGAAAAGAGAGGGACTTAAAGCTAATGGGCTGTAGCCATAAGCTAATTTGTTCTTCCTTCATAGAACCAGAATTCTTAAGGTAGGTAAATAATGATTTGTGACCTACTCTGAACTCTCTTACCCTGTCTCCTCCGACCCAAGCTGTACAAATGTGCCAGCTTTACTGTTCTCTAAATTTAGCTTCAAACTCAGAGCGCAGCTTTTCCTTCCTGTCTTTGCAGAAGGAATAGATGGACAGGCAGATAATGGAATGATCGGTATTCACCAGCTTTCTAATCCCTTTGTCCTCTGTTTTCTTAAAGAGATTTTCAACATTTATGGGAGGATAACTACACCAGAAAGGTGCTCAAGGCACTAAATGACAGGTTCCAGAATACCTGAACAAAACCCCAACCCAGAGATGATGAAATGTGTTTCTTATTAAAGCAGCTGCTAAACCCCAGGATCTCACACAAGCAATTTTGTTATGAAGAGCTGCTGGACTCAGTCTAAGGAGAAGACTGATAAAAACTACCTAAAATATGTAGATACAGCTAACACCTACATTCCATTATAATTGGATTTTTACATCTCCCTTAAATGATTTTGGTATTTGTCCTTGTTTATAGTGCACTGTGAGTATTGGCCATTGAGAACCAAAGCCGAAGCAAAGGAGCCAAAGATGCCACCAGTCATTTCTGAAACTGGCTTGAGGTGTTCATCTTACAGCTTTGCATTCTCACAGTAACGCATTCAAATTCATCTTAGCTGAGGAGTTTGCTCTAGAAGTGACCTGCAGGAGATGCAAATGCTGAGTGCTCCTACAATGTGTTTGGGATTAAATGATACAAATCTTACAGGGCAAGAGGAAATGGCCTCAAGTTGTGCCAGAAGAGCTTTAGGTTGCATATTAGGAAAGATTTCTTCACCCAAGGGCTGTCAAGCACCGGAAAAGGCTTGTTCCAGTAGGGGAGTCGCCATCCCTGGAGGTATTTAAAAAGATGTGTAGATGAGACTGTCAGTGCCATGGGTTAGTGGCAGCCTTGGCAGTGCTGGGGAATGGTTGGGCTTGGTGATACTGAAAGTCTTTTTCAACTTAAATGATTCTGTGATTCCCACTCAGCATGAACTCACAGGAAGTCTGCCTCACCTCATTTATGGGTTGACAAGAGCCAGTGTCTGCTGCTGCCTCACACCTTCCTGGTTTTTGAATGGGTATAAGCCAATACACATAGAGGTAGCAAAGGTGGAGACAAAGACCTGGAGCTCTCCAGCCTAACAGGTCCCACTCTGCTGTCAGTTAAATGTAGGTCTGAATATTTTCTCACATGAAGGGTCTCCTGTCACCTCTGTTTGAGATCTAAACCCTCTGGGTGGTTCATGTTTTGTGGCAAGGTCCTGCTCTCTATACAGCTTATAGGATCCTTCTGGAGTGGAACAGTGGGGCCTCAGCACAGAGTCCCAGGATTCAGCTTAAGGATCACTCCATCACGCAGCATGCAGGGAGCTGTGCCAGGTTTTGTTGCCTCTTCCCAGCCTAGTTCTCCAACTTTACCCTAGCAGGTCCTGGATATTGTCTCCCAGATGTTCTCTTGCAGCACCCCTCCACATCGTGTTATGCATGCACAAATACAACAAGACAAAAGCCAGACCTCCCTTTACTTTGAATAAATGGGAAAAATTTTGATTTTCAAGTCTGCCAGGCTAGTTGAGGGGACACCTGGGACACAGAACATCTTTCCTTCCGAACTAGAATTCCCAGCTACAGCTTCTTTCAGCTTTTATTTGCTATAACATCCTAACTGTAGCCTGGTGAAAGCTGTTCCATCAGCAAGAGCCTCACCTGTACACAACAGCAGGGATACGCTTCCAGGACCGAAAGCTTGCCACGCTCTCCAGCTCCTTATCTGTGATCCAGGCAGGAACAATGATTTCCTGGGGGTAACTACCACAGAGCCTGCAAGAGAGTGGTGAAAAGGGGCTGAAAAGACACAGAGCAGTTACACGCTTCCCAGACAACACATAATAAGCAGTATGAGCAACCTGACAGCTCTTCATCTCAGCAGCCTGCCAGTTTGTGAATTCCTGTTTCACTGTATGTCAACTAACTTCTCCTTCACAAAAGGCACTGTGAGCACTGAGGTGCATAAAGGCATTTCAGGGTTAGAAGACTCCAGCTTCCAGTACCTGAATGAGGCCTACAAGTATGCTGGAAAGGGACTCTTCATCAAGGACTGCAATGACAGGACAAGGGGTAAGCGGTTCAAACTCAAACGGGAGATTTTGGTTGCACACAAGGGAGAGTTTTTCCCTGTGAGGGTGCTGAGGCGCTGGCACAGGGTGCCCAGAGAAACTGTGGCTGCCCCATCCCTGGCAGTGTTCAAGGCCAGGTTGGACACAGGGTCTTGGAGCAAGCTGCTCTATTGGAAGGGGTCCCTGCCCGTGGCAGGACACTGGGAGTGGAAGAGCTTTAAGGACCCTTCCAACTCAACCCAGGCTGGGATTCTGGGATTTTGCTTCACACATAGGCAATTTCTGCCTCCAGCTGAAACAAACTGGACCTTTGAAGAGAAATTCCTGGTCTCTCCATGCCAAAGAATTAGCTCCTGGATTTCTGGGTCACAAAGCACAGAGGCAAAACCATGCTGGCTACTGGATTAAGACCGAAGTGAGAAGAGTACACTGGCTCCTCAGCTCCACTGAAAGCAGAAACCAGAGTGCAGGGCTCATGTTTGACTGGCTAATGGATATTTCTTCTACTAGATGCACGTCCTGCTCTACAACTGAACTAGTAAAGCCATGACTGGCAGGGAGAACCATGCAAGCACTCAGCAGTAACTGCACTACACTGCTGAATCACAAATGAGTTCATCCCCAGGCCATCCCGTTAAGGAAAGGCATTTCCTGAACAAGGACAGATGGACACATGTGTAAGACTGGTCTATTCAGAAAAAAAAAAATTGATTATCCTGAAAAAATGCCTCTTGCTCAAGTGCTCGTCCCAAGAAGGAAAAGAGAAGTTTGTGCCGCTCTGCTTTCATAGGACACAGAAAGGTTTTTTTCCTTTTCCTTAGGGTTAAATGCATACAGGATTTTTTTCTCTCCTAGATTTTCAGACCAAGACACATATTGCTCTTGCAGCGACACCAACTATTGGCTGCAAGTCACATAGTATCCTGCAGAGACAGAGCAAGGAAACCTGTTTCAGCATGGTGTTATGGCTGGGTTTGCTCTGAACTGCATTAGTGTTCAGCCAGAACACTATCCTACTGAGCATGCATGGAGGAACATTAGCCTCTGCTCCAGCAGCAAGAGGACAGGACATCAGTCTGGCCTTCAAGGACCACAGAAGGTATTTTCTCTTGTTTTCAGGATCTACAAGCTCAGGTCTTCCAAATCAACTTCTTTTTTGTTTTTAATATACATCTTTTTCATAGGTTAGAGAATAAGATAAAATAAAAAGTTGGTTTTAAAAGTTCAAACTCCACTTCAGGCTTCCCTTTCATGGGAATGCTTATTCTCTAAGAAGTCCCCCAGCAAGCACTACAAAATCCAGTATTTCTCAGCCTACAAAACACTGGACCACCTAACAAAACACTAATTGTTTAAAAGCACACTTTTTCTATAAAACAACAGAAAATCCTCATTCTGATTGCTTCTTATTAGGACCTGCAGGACTTGGAAGGAGTTCCAGTAATGTGCTATAACAAAACTGGTGGTTTGAGATGCTGTTTGGCTGTTAATCAGCAGCCCACACAACTCACTTGTACTTCTCATTGATGTTGGAAATCCTCCAGGCATTGTTCATATCGAACCCCATCCGCTCCACTTCGTTTTTAAACCTTGAAGTTACATGTTCTCCTGGGTATCAAAAGCAGAGAGAGAAAATTCAATGCAAAATAAGAAGGGTTCTGCCTTTCAAAAGAGTGATAGAAAAGCACCACTGGAGTCATGAAGAGCAGAAAAGAGAAAGGAAAAGTCCAAAACCACCATCTGTGTTTCACAACCTTATTTAGGAAATCCATGGTGGGAGAAGCTCTGCTTGTACTCATGGCTCTCTCTGGTCAACTGTACCAGAGTCTGAGGATCAGCTCCTAGAAGTTCATATAAGAAACAACATGGCTGCAGCCCAGAGCCAAGCATATCAGTAAAGATTTGAACTAGACTTTAAGGTCCTTTCCAAACCTAACTATTCCATGATTCTATAATCCATCAGCATTTGCAGTGGGAAAATGCCTTCATTAGTTTTCCCTTTCTGAAGCTCAGAAGAGTTTTGTATCAATGAGAAGAATGGGAAGCTCTGGTCTGACTGATCCATGATGGGGAAATATGTAGAATGTAGTCTGGAACATCTCCATTTAGCATGCAATTCCAGCTTCAGGTTTCCTGTATGGCTGCACGCAAGCCCTGGAATTGAACCTACATCAGTTATCTATCTTCAAACTGGACATTATTCCTCCATGAGTCATGTGGAGATACGAGGATAAATTGCATAGATCACTGTTTGACACAAGCATCAGCCACAAAATCCTCCCAAATTCATGGCTTAATATATTAAAGAAACTGGAATGAGCTTCATGTATTTCTTGGACACTTTTCAAAGTATCCAAATACAACTGAAAAGTACACAACATCAATAAAGAATAATTTTGTAGACAGGCAGAGAGAATCAGAAGGTATCAATCAACATGGAGAAGAGGATAATGTTCAGAGGTTCAGAGTAAGAAATGTGACAAATTTACTGAGCACATGAGCAGCATAAAGTAACCCTGCAGGTCTGTCCATTGCTTATCTCATTCAGTTGCTGTATCGTGAACTCAGAGGCAGAGCATCACCCCACAGGGGGAAAAATCAGTTGAGAAATTAATCCTGCAAGTATTCCATCTTTCCATTCTCTATTTGAGAAAACTCTTAAAAGCCTTTCAATACCCGAGATACATGTAGATATGTATTTATCTCCAAGATGTACTGGTCTGAAACAGTTTTTATGTGATACTACAGGACAAGTAGAGTAAATGTAGAGAAACTGGTGAATTAAGAATAAAGACGGCAGCTTATCATTACCTGGGGACTTAATTATCTGTGAAGGAAAAGCTGTACTATTAATCATTCCTACAGGTCAGATTATACACTGAAAATGGTATCTTGCAAATTCCAACATGCTTTACCCTAAGGACAATGTGTACAATGATATTAGTTTCCTTATGCTTTCTGAAAGGTAAAATGTGAGGACAACACTGTGCAAGTGGAGAACATCCATGGACCTGACTGACCTACACCACATATTTCCTTTATATCATGGCACTGGTGCCATAAAAAAGCCATGGCTCTGCTGGTCGTGCTTGTTCTGCAGAAGGGGGACCCCAAGTTCAGCTCTACCTTTCTAGTCACTTAGACTAGAGCTCACCAACAACTCGCTGTTCCTCATGTGAGGCCTGCATGAACCTGAATATATCACTTTCTAGCCACCTACTTAAACAGATCCAAAGCTTGAGTCCCTGCCTGACAACAGCTGTACAGCTCCTTGACTGACTAAAGCAAATCCACCCCAATAATTTCCCTGTGATATTCAGGTACTGCTTTGCATGATGATCTTAGAGTAGCTAAGGTGGGAGCTAATTTCTTCTTTGTTCAGACAGAACCAAACTCAAGCTGTGCAGCAGACACGCAAGACATTGAAGGACACCCTAGCTGCACTACACCTATATAATACACATACGGTATAGCCACCAGCTAGTGAAGAAATGCAAGAACTTATGTACAGAAGAGTCCATCCTGGAGTTGTCCAGGTTCAGCTGACAACAGCACTGACTGAACCTGTTTGCAACTAGTTTGGAGGTTCTAGATTTCAGAACAGGCAGTTCTACTTATCAATGCATCTGTGACGATCACAAAGTGTTAACCATACCTGGCCGGCACAAGTCCCCATGCTGCTCCTTCTCACTGGCATACACCTCCATGCACCACGCGTGGTAGGCAAAGGAGAAGAGGTCTTCTATCTTGGAAGGAGGGCGGATGGCATTGTTCAGTCGCTTGAGCCAATCTTGACACTGTTCAAAAGTAGAGAACTGACACCTGCCCCAGAGACAAAGAGTTACCTGTGAATCTGCAGTAAAAGCTGCAGACTGTAAGATCTGACAGGCTGGCTGCAAGCCATCTGTGAAATCACAGAATCACCAGTCAGTGAGAAACCGAACATGACCTGTCAGTGTGTGCTTGAGCACAGAACCCCGTGTGCTGAGCTGCACCCGAGTGTGAGCAGCAGCTCGGTGGGGGATCCTGTCCCTCTGCTCTGCTCTCCTGAGACCCCACTTGCAGCACTGTGTGCAGTCTTGGTGTGCCCAACACAAAGAGGGACATGGAGCTGCTGGAGCAAGGCCAGAGGAGGCCACAAGGATGAGCAGGGCCTGAAGCACCTCCCATATGGAGACAGGCTGAGAACATTGGGGCTGCTCAGCCTGGAGAAGAGCTGTGTGGAGACCTCAGAGCAGCTTCCAGTATCTGAAGGAGGCTACAAGGATGCTGGAGAGGGACTCTTCATCAGGGATTGTAGTGATAGGACAAGGGGTGATGGGTTCAAACTGAAACAGGGGAAGTTCAGGCTCAATATAAGGAAGAAGTTCCTCCCTGTGAGGGTGCTGAAGCACTGGCACAGGGTGCCCAGAGAAGCTGTGGCTGCCCCATCCCTGGCAGTGTTCAAAGGCCAGGTTGAACAGGCTTGGAGCAACCTGCTCTAGTGGAAGGTGTACCAGCCCACGGCAGGGGGGTGGGAACTGGATGATCCTAAGGTCTTTCCCAAACCAAACCATTCTGTGCTCTATGAAAGCAAAAAAACCAGAGCAAGCACCTTACTGGTAACTTAATCCTGCATCTACATACATTCTAATAGACAGTAAAATTTAAACCTTTGGATATTAGTGAAGAAATACACACTTAGGCAGTCAAAACAGTCAACACCCTCCTAGTTACGAAGGAGGGAGATGTTTATCCATATGATTACTATCAAACCAAGAACACTATCACCAGGTTCTGTCTACAGTGTCCACACCACCAAAGACAGGGATGTGTTACAGTGGCACACTGACAGCTGGCCTCATGTGGGAGCCCATGGAACTATCACATGTGTTTTAATTCATGCATCATCACCCATAAACAAGAACATGGGTTTCATCAGACACAGGAGAAATATCCATGTAATCTTTATATTTGATTTAAGAATGAGGACAAACTCTGATACCTGAAATTGTACATTATGCCCCTATCTCATAGGTGAAGTTTCTCTTCCTAGCCTTGGTGGGAGGCACAAACAATGTCTTTGATGTTACAGACCAACAACAACCCCTGCACAGCAGAAACCAATCTTCAAAGCAGTGTATTACAATTCATTAGCTTGTCTTTTCAAAGAGGATCCCTGCACCCTTTAGAATAAAAGGTGGGAATAACACCACTGATCTATTTTACTCTGAGAGATTTCTTTAACATTTTGTAGGTATAAAACATTCCAAGCATTTACATTCAGCCTGGTCTGTGTTCTGCTGCATTCATGGCTAACAACAGCACCTCATTCCCCAAGGGCAGTATTTATGACCCAACAAGTCAGCCAGCAGAAGGCAAAAGCAATGACCAGCTCATGAAACGTGTCTGAACACCTGCAAAGAACACGGAGGTGTTCATTTCCTATCCTGACTGGAAAGCCAGACAGCCTATTAGCTTAGAGGGGCAATTCCACATTAAATATCCAGTCAGACAAGATACAGCTCACCCTAGAGAGCCCATTTTCTTTCTGAATCCTTTCAGCATTGCAAACAGCAAGTACTATCTTCACTTGAGCTCTAGTGTTCAAAACACTATTGTATTAGAAAGAACATGACCATGTTTTAAATCTGGTGTCTCGGCCTCATACTCCATTGTGTTCCTCCAGCCAGTGTCACTGAGTACTGATGCTCAGAGATGCAGTTTTAAAGGGAAATTGATGAGGAAGGGCATAAATATAAATAAGCTGTATTCACCCTACAATCGAGGAGAAACATCAAATTACTGTGAGAGGAAGGACATCTTCCAATGTCAAGAGCTAGAAATTGAGAGGAAGTTAAATATTTAATTGAAATTAAACTAAATATTACTTCTAACCAAAAATCAGTCCTCAGGAAAATAGGAAGCAGCTGCTCTGTTAAACATTCCAAGTGCTCAGCTCTGACTGGGGCTCAGCTCATTATACAAAAGGTACTGCCAGCAAACATTTCATTAAGAAGAAATGTTCCTTTCTTCTTAATTAAAGTTCATAGATACAAATTCCTGCATCAGGGAAGTAGGAAATAGCTGTAGCTCAGAGGCTCCTGGCTTGGACTCTGAGGTCTGCTGAAGGATAGGTACAGCGAAACCCTCCCTTCCACCTGATGCTACCCACTGTGTTAGAGCGGGCTGCAGACCTCGCTTAACCTCGTCCCCTCACTTGCTTCTCCACCAGGCTGCTATGTCTTAAGGATACTGACTGTGTCCTCACAGCTTTTAAAAACACCAGTGGCTGACACCACCCAGACCGAAGGTTTCACCTCAAAGTGCACAAAGCCCATACCTTAACCCTGGAAGCCTCATATCTCCATTACCCACTTCAAGTGTGTGCTTCAGTGGTTTTAACCAGTATCTTGTACCTAACTAAAACAATATGTTATAACTGATTATAAGGCAGGGAAAGTGCAGTGCAAATGAAATTCATTTGAGAATAAAATCAAGATGAGCCACTTGGACTCACAGCAAGCAGAGAAGCAGAAAGCTTTGTTCCCATCTCCCTCACACAAAATGCCCACCTATCATATGCAAAAATTGGACCATCTTTTGAGGGCAAGCAGGTGCAAAAATAAGAAAATAACCCTTCCTGAAAGCAGTAGAGTTCTCTGCACCACATGGAAAGCAGAGGTACCCCTGTCCAACATGCAGCCTCTTCCTACCTTATAACCTTGCAGTCTTTGCAAGTCAGATGAAGTTGAAATATATCACGGCACTCAACACTTTCTATAAGTTGCAATGGAACCTGCAATTAAAAAGATGACATAATTTTAGTTCAAACAGCACTAACACTGTAGTTCCTTTGTGTATCTCACAAGGATTTATTACAGGATTACACAGGGTCTGAAAAAGAGAGAAAACCAAAGAATATGAAGGGGAACTACTTCAGCATCTCGGTACCACGTAGCAGTAGCTTCAGTTCCATTGCTGTATGATCCAAACCCCATACAGGATCATGTCAAAACAACTGAGAGGGCTGCAGCACTGGTAACAAATGGGAAAGCACAGAGATCCACAAGCTCTTCCCATGGAAGCCTTCTTCGTGCTTGAAAGTCTGAATTTGGGATCTTGGGAATACCATTTCAGTTGTTGGTTTTACAAAGGCGGGAAGGGACAGGACAAGTTGTGGCAGTGTTGTCTATTAAGGGACTGGAATGGACCTCAGCCCAGAGAACCATCTATTCTTTCCTCCCAGCTGCACAGCCTCAAGTACACTCAGTGAACTATTTAGACCCACCACTGCCTCCCATGGCACCATGGCCAGTGAGGCATCTCTGCCCAGCTACCTGAGTAGCAGAACTCTAGAGGCCTTGCTTTTCAGTCAAATGCTGCTTTGCCTGTTAATACTCTCCCCCCAAACCCTCTTTTATAGCATTTTTTCCCATGTCCATCTTCATTTAAGCAGTCCCTCACTGCTCCCTCCTCCCAGCTCTGTAATGACAGACCAAGTATGCTTCTACTCCTGCATTAGTTTTAATTTCCTTCTTTCAAAGTCACTCTTTACTCTGTGCCCTTTCAATCTGCCCTCTGCACAACAGCCATTCCTTCTCCCTTTGACAGCCTACCTGCAGCTCAGCATCCATTTCCTCAGCATCTGCCTGTTTCTCTTCAAAAGAACATTCATATCCATCTTTTTAATTTTCCTTTCCTAAATATCTCTCCTCTGATCCTCTTGCATTTTCAATCTCCTTCCTGGTCATTATTCTTCCCCCAGTAAAGCTCTGTGAAATTACCTGCCTCCACTCCCCATTCTTCCCATTGACAACCTTCCATTTACCTTGTTAGCTTCCTGGGGCTGATGCACATGGGCAGCCAGACAGCAGCACAGTGAGACTGCTCTTGACAGAGCCATCAATTCTATCTGCAGGCATTTCCCCATCTAATCATGGCTATCAGGATAAAGCAGTGTAAAGCAATCATTTTGGCATTGATAAGAACACACACACATGGTTATGCCAGGCCAATCATACACATTACAGACAGGTCCAGAGCACTGTGCTCCTGCAGCATTCAGGAACACCTTCCACTAGAGCAGCTTGCTCCAAGCCCCTGCGTCCAACCTGGCCTTGAACACTGCCAGGGATGGGGCAGACACAGCTTCTCTGGGCACCCCGTACCAGCGCCTCAGCACCCTCACAGGGAAGAGCTTCTGCCTAAGAGCTCATCTCAGTCTCCCCTCTGGCAGGTTAAAGCCTGTCCCTACAGGCCCTTGTCCAAAGCCCCTCTCCAGGGTTCCTGCAGTCCCTTTAGGCACTGGAGCTGCTCTAAGGTCTCCCCTTAAGGAGCTTTCTCCTGTCTAGTTGAACAAGTCCAGCTCTCTCCACCTGTTGTCTTGTTTTCCTAGTCCAGAGCCTGAAAACTGTTAGGGTTGTGTTATAGGAGGGTTACTTTGAAGGGCATGAGGCCAAGGCTATGTGGGGTGTGTCCTGAAGTATGGTATAGAACAACACTTAAAGGAACTGAGGACGCAAGGTCAACTCAGAAGGTCCTCAAGGAGTCTCCCCTAGGTGGAGCGAGTAAAATCTCCCCTGGTGTGATCTTGTTCGTATTTCCACAAGGAGTACCTGGAGCAAAAACTGCCTTTAATTACAACTAATTACACGCAGGATTTGATTTGAAGGCAATCATTCAGCGCTCCCCCTCTGCTTTCACTATCAACACACATGCAATGTGACAACTGGAACATCAGGACCGGAGAACATAACAAGGACTAAGCTGCTGTTCAGCACAGATGAACCACAACTGTGCCACCTGAGGAAGGAAGATACCAAACCAACCACTTGGCATTGAAGGCCAAGCAAGGGACAGCTCATACTAAGGCCCTGCAGACTGAAAGTCTTCCTCATCTCACCAGCATGACTTTCTTTTACTTTGCCCAACTCTTGTTTGAAAGAGACTGCCACAGGTCCATGGTATCACAGACTACACTAACATCTGAGTTCTTCCATGCATGCAGTTAGTCTACAGGGAGAAACACCAGCTGCACAGCTTGAGAGGCACTGAAGGGAAGGCAATGCACAGAGCTCAGCCTGGGAACCAACCTGCCCATGTGCACAGGGCGATCACTGTTGAGTCTGCACTTTCATTCCATGGATAAATGTAAGTCAACACTTCTGAATGTCATAATCCCTCCAATTTATGCATGGTCTACTGGATCTTTTGGGCTCGCATTTAAAACACCATGCTCCTATTAATACTGTGATCTAGGAAGTTATCTATGGGAAAGATCCACACAAACAGCTGTTTTCTGCAGTGTTGCAATGCGAGAATTATCAACTTTTAAATGTATTCAAAGCAGAGGTGCAGCAAGTGATGTAGCTGCGTTGTGCTACACACTGAGGTTTCACAAGCACCATTCTGACTGCCAGTCTGGTGAACTGGAAACAGAAAACAGTGAGGTAAGAAACCAAAAGGCAGGAATCCACATTTAACTGGATTCCATTTCCTCCACACACTTGCCTTTACTAAGGGATGAGTAGCTGATGGGCCATCTGCTTTCTCTGAAGCACCATTCCTACCAGGAGAATGTTTCACCTACTTCAAGAGGAGATGCTAGAACAGCTCCACATTCAGACACAGGCAACCAGTTGGTTTACAAGTATTACAGCACAGATGTGTGTTAAGAATCTTCCTCCTTATAGAAGTCCCTCTCTCCCCTGAGGTGACAAGGACATTGGTGGGCCTGGACTGAGTTAGGACAGTGATTCTTCTGAAAATCATTCAGAGAACCTCCAACTCCAAACATTAACATTTATACATGTTTAAAAAGGTCTTGGAGGTGTTCTCTGAACAGCTCTAGTGTTCAAGGTCAAGTTGGACTTGGAGTAAGTTGCTCCAGTGGAAGATGTCCCTGCCTGTTGGAGCTGGAGAAGCTTTAAGGTCCTTTCCAACCCAAACCATTCTACTATTCTGTGATATAAAACTAGTAGGAAAGAGTCAAGATGAACTCAATCAAAACTTACTTAGTGAAGATTAAATTTAGAAAATCACCATTTGATCAATAATTTTGATCAACAATAACCAAAGTGATTATTACTCCAAAAATTAACAATTTAACCACTGTTCCTACTTATTGCAAGGATGCTTTAGCCTTAAAGTTATTCTAAATTCTGTCTGCCTTGGATTCCTGTGGAGCTCATATTATAGCATTAGTGATGGTCATATGGGTTATGGAAGAATAAGTGTGTTCTGCTCCACCTCACTCACCGATTGATGGTGACACATGAAGCAGAACTAACAATCTCAGAGCAGAGAGCAAAGTGAGAGGGCAGATGCGGTTCTGAGCAACCTGATGCAGTTGAACATGCTCCTGCTCATTGCAGGGGGGTGGAACTGGACGAGCTGTGAAGATCCCTTCAACCCAAACCATTCTAAGATTCTATGAAAGTCTGGGAAACAAGATTAACCTGGGAATACTGACAAGCTTTTATAGAATTTTTCATTAACACAAAGAGCATTATTTAAGAAACATGTTTGCATCACAAAGCAGCAAAGGAATCCTATAAAGCATGTGCCTCATATCACACCTCCCTACTGCCAGCAGCATGCAGATGCAGCTGGTTTCACTTGAGGCATCCCAGCACCCAGGCTTTGCCCTGGTTGCCATCCCACTGTGTGCTGGTACCTAAACCTCAACTTTTAAGTCTTACGTTATACTCCAGGATGGCATATAGAATATGGAAACTGAAAGCACAGTTACGCTACCCCTCCACATGCACCTACTTGTTTTAGCTCCTTTGTATGGCCAGCAGGGAAAATAATACTACCTTAGGTTTTCAATTCAATTGTTGGCATCACAGACATTTTGCCATCACTATGTTCAGAAGTAATACCTTTATCTGCTGAAAAATCCCCTCATTGTGATTTTAGCACTTTAATGCTCTACAGACGTCCACCAGCCCAGCAGACATCCCCCATTCAGCTTGCTACATTGACAGTCCATGAACTCAAATGGCACCTGAAGAAGTGACTGATGGTAACTGACACAGGCACATTCCAAAGTCTGCAGATAACACAGCTCTATGATTAGAAACATAAACCAGCAAGTACTGAGTTTCAGTTAATGAACAACAGTTTTATAGGTTAATCATTTGGTTCTGGCACAAAACAATAAAAAATAATTTAAATTTAAGATTGCCATGGCATCAAAAATTAACTCAAGTGCACAGGAGATCCTGATGCTCCAGCTCACTGTGTCACAGGTGTCTCAGCCATGGACGTGTTGGACACTGGTCAAGTCTCATTCTGCTTCCCTTGCTTTTCTAGCTCTGAACACACAGCTCTGGTGTTTTACACTTCACTCACCACTGTATGGTTTAGGGTTTATGACTGACACGTGGCACTTGTGAGCGACTAACCAGGGTCAGGACTTGTCCTGAAATAAGGAGATGGGTAAAAACCCATCATAAGGAGGAAAAGAAAAACATCCTTTGAGTCTTTGGATTTTACCTTACTGGGTTTATTACAAACAGCCACCAAAGAATTTCTGTGCCATGTGGGATGCCCTGTCAAATTCTGTGTCATTCACAAAGACCATTTCAACTAGTAAGCTACTCTAGATCAGTATTATCCACTAACTACACAATTGCTATTGAATTCATGTCTATGATGATGAGTAGCTGGATATGCAACAATATTTAAGATACTCAAGAGTAAGAAATGTGTAGGCCTTTGAATCTAAGGTTGAATTCACAGATCTCTCACATCAATGACTCTACTCATACTGTCCAACTTCAGGCATGTAACTGCAGTAGTTACCTATTTCCACCTTTTGAAGCCCAAGCAAGGCAGGAACGTAGCTTAGGTGCTCCTAACAGCGCTTTGAAAAACCTTTTGTTACTCTACTAAGTATATACAGAGCTTAGGGAGAGGCAAAAGGCTGATGCAGCCAGCTGCAAAGGGAACACGAATTTTCCTTACAAAGCCTGATATTCAAAGGTACTGAGAGTCATCTTTTGCTGCCTAAATATGTATTTAAGCATCATAAAGAGATTTTTCATTACCACTAAGAATAAAAAGCAGGTTTACCAGACTTTTATCCCAAATTCTCTTATGTGGACTGAGTACAGAATACCACGAACAACACTTACATTCACAACAGACTCCTTGAATTTGATGTGAAGCCGGTAATTGGAAAGTGCAATGATAGCATCCTCTGCTCGTCCTACATACTCTGTACTCTCACCATGCAGTTCAATGAAGGGGACCTTCAGAAGGGGAAAAAAAAAGTCTTTCAGAAAGCATTAACCAAACCCCTCCTGTAAGCACACAACATCGTGAAATCAAAAGGAACACTGCTGAGAATTCAGCCTGGCTGTTATTGCTAAGAAGGGAATTCTTGATTCAGGTTGGTACAAGGTTAACTACAGTTTTTTTCAGAAATGATGCCTTATTTTCTCCTCATTTTCCTGAGCAGAAAGCGCTTGGTCAGGGAAAGCCAGGCATCTTTATGACAAACTTGAGCAAACTCTCCTCACATTTAGGCAAGCAGTTAGACCAGCCCCTTAATTTATGCTCCTGCTCCTTACTTAATGGAGAGTGACATCTCCATCATGTTATTAAATTCAACCTGAAGTAGGCAAAACACACAAGATGAATAATCTATGCTACTGGTCATCAATATTCCCTAAGAAAGCTCAGGTAACCAGTCCAGACTGGATAAATCATAGCTTTTGCTTTGGATCTCTCACTGCAAATAAAGAAATGCGTGATGTGCTACTGTTAGAGGCAGAAAACCTGCAGTTGTATCACACTGCACATAAAAACTGCAACTGTTTGATTAAAAATGTGACTTAAGCCCATTTAGCTAAGCTGGGTGAAGAGTACCAGTGCTCAACTTGGAAATAACCTGGGTTTACACCAACTTCACTTAAATCAATTAAAAAGAGTTTCTGTTGAAGGAAAAAACTACTTCAGTTGATATGAGTGTCTACATGGATAATGCTACGGAGCGTCTACGTGGATAAAGCATGTAACTAAAATGATTTCAAAAGAAACTTTGGAAAACTAAGAAACCAATAAAGACCCACTTTGTGCAACATAAGACTTTCGGCTTCTCAGCAGCAAGAAGCAACGGGAGCAGCTAACTACATCAGCGTGGGCTTTTTAAAGAATCGTGTTCTAAACTACAGACTAAAACCTAGCACTGAAACTCCTACACAAGTACTGGCTCTGTATTTCAGGCATTCTAAAGACTGTCTTGCAACAGAACATACAAGTTCTGCCCTACTGACAGCACATGAGCATTTAACAAAAAATGGGTCTCTCCTATTATTGTGCTCATTGTGAATGAAAACTCCACTGGAGAAGCCAGAGAATACACAGCTCAACTGAAGACACTGTGATCCTCACTGTCAAGGAGCAGTGCGGTGATTACCTGAAGGTTCTCATCCTCTCGGATCAGCTGCTTCCTGGGAAAAATCTGATTAGCCTGGATGCATTCAAGGCTGTGCTGAGTCTCTTCATCCTGAGGGACAAAGTGGTACAGTGAACTGCAGCACCATCACTTGCTGCCTGCCTTCTTCACCACACAGCAAGCTATCAGCTCCAAAAGGAGGAAGTACAGAGAATTCAGGTATCAGTCACTTACTAAAGTTACTCCACTTTCAAAGACAAGCACTGAAAGAACTAAATACAATACCATAACATGTTTCCTTCCTGCAGCCTGATTAGAAAGTCATAAATAATAGAAAAACTTACAACTGTATTAGGAAAAAGGCATCAGCCCAGTCCAGTCCAGCACTACCTTAAAGTAAACCTCAAATCTCTGTTGTTTTGGACTTTAGCTTATTCTGCTCTGTGAGAGACCCCACAAAGCCCTTTTGCTTACCATGACAGGCCCTGAAGCAGAGGACCAATCCTCGTCTGTACTCACAATGCTTTGAGGCTCTTTCTTCACTTAAAATCTAGAAAATCAGAAAAGTGTGAAGATGAAGTTAAATTCATTTTCTTTTAGCAAATAAATACAAATTAACTTTCACAGAGGGAGGATTTAGCTGTCAGAAAACTGAGCAAACATCAATTATGAGAAGATGAAATCCATTTACAGTGCCTCTCATGAGAGACAGAATGGATCAAAATGTGTCTGCTCCTCCTGAAAGACCACCTGCAAAGGTGATGCTGGAGGGCATCTGCCTGCGTGCAGCCCTCACACCACTGCCGCTGTAACTCAAACATGTTCAGCAGTTCAGAGCACCCTGCACTGTCTCCCAAGTCCTTTGCACGTGGCAATGCACAAGTTACAGACACAGGCCATCAAACCAAAGGGATCGTGGGCATCAGTTGCTCTGGTATCTAAACACAGGCTGTTGGATCCTTCTCAAGTAATCTTGTTCCAACTACAACATATGAATTAGGGAGGTGATCCTGCCTCTCTACTCTGATCTCGTGAGACCTCACTTGGAATATTGTGTGCAGTTCTGGTGTCCTCAACATAAAAAGGATATGGAACTGTTGGAAC
>JASSUY010017752.1:0-11486 GCA_032466535.1 Forpus xanthops
ATTCTTTACTGTAAGGGTGGTGAGGCACTGGAATGGGTTGCCCAGGGAAGTTGTGAATGCTCCATTGCTGGCAGTGTGGAAGGCCAGATTGGACATAGCTTTGGGTGTCATGGTTTAGTGGGAGGTGTCCCTGCCCATGGCAAGGGGGTTGGAACTAGATGATCTTAAGGTCCTTTCCAGCCCTAACTATTCTATGATTCTATGATTCTATGTTTAATTCAACCTATTAACAGAAAAAGAAGACACAGGTGTAAAAGTCAGGACTTCTTCACCTGGAAGCTGGCATCTGGCAACAACACTGAAACAGTATAATGCAGTAGTAATCTGAAATACTGCAAAGCCCATGTAATACTGTTAGCACAGGGTTTTAACCTCCACGAAAGGAAGTGGCAGGAAAAAAAAAGGTAGGTTTATTTCTCTAAAATTTATCATCTTTATGAGCACTGCTTTAGCTCCAGTGGTTTGCAGCAAATTCAAGTCTGCAACTTCACAAAGCTCCAATAGAATGCACAATGTTCAATTTCTCCCTTTCTGAAACTCTCTATTGTCATACAGGACTTAAATATGTATCACTCAATTCTAATAAAAACTATGTGTTTAACAAACAGAGCCAACACATATTCAACACAGGTACAGGCTTATGACCAACAATTTGGGCAAAATGTGTTAAAAAGCATTATGAAATCTGTTAGCATTGCCATTCTCAACATACCCCCCAACTATAAGATGCATGCCTATTTATCCCTGGCTCTCTGAATTTAATGTAAATGTTCTAACTTCAGATAAATAAATAAACAAATGGAACTAGGTGTTACCAAGGTTGTCTTATTTTATTATGAAATCTAAGGCATTTTTAAAGTTAAGCAGGCTATGAAAATACACTATAGCTACTGCACTTTAAAAAAATGTACGTTATGACAGATTCTCCAAATGTTCTGGGGAAAGCAATAACAATTATAAACAAGACCCTTAAGGTTATAAATGAGTTTTCCATAAACTATCATATCTTTCCAGCTATTATATTAATTTCCTTCTTACTGCCTCCACTAGCATTACTAGTAACGTTTTTGCAGTTTTCTTATGCAACAAGCTAAGTAATATTCTGTGTGGCTATTTATTTACTTTTGAGACAGTAGGCTCAAGGCTCAGCTGAAAGAAGCTGCTTCTTGGGAAATACTCTTTAAGGGCAATGCATTCTTCAACTTGGACTCCTATGAAGATATTTTTACGCAGCAGTAAACTTCTGACATCTTGCTTGCACCATGGTACAGAAAGTGGTCAATTTATTGACATATAAATTATTCTCATGCCAGGTTTCTGATTTCTTCCATTTCCCAATATACATGGCTAGGTCTCATTTGCCACATGATGAAGCAGAACACATTGTAGGAATGAGGTAACATACATATCACCTTAGAATTCTCTGTCAGTCTCCCACCTTCACCAGCTCGGAAGAATGTGCCAGTGTCCTGTTTCCACAGCACTCTACTCAGAAAGACTGTGTTAGGACTCCGTAAGACTGCGTTTAGGACTAGGGAGGAGGAAACATCCATTTAAATCCTAAATCTGCCACAGACTTACCATAGACCTTCAGCAAAGGCATTAAAATGTTCTATACTTCAATAACCTCCATTATTACGATATATAAAGAACTTTCCTTGTTTTGAAAAATCTTTCCTTTAAAAGGATGACCTCATAAAAAGGATTAATGGAGAATAAATCCCTTATGGTCCACCACTCCTTTAGGCATATCTCATCACTGGCAACTGCAACAATACCTCCAGAAGCACCACACGTGTAAGGAACAAGGCAAGTTATGAACACGTCTGCCTTCCTGTATTTCTCTATTTCCTTACACATTCTTCACCACCACAGTGTCTGTTTGAATCGTCCATGTCTCAAGTGATGTACCATGCCTCACGAATGAAACACTGTGAACACCTTTGCCTTTATGCCACATACGGAGCAGAATCTTGATTTTGATCTGAATTTAAGTTTTGCTATGAATGAAATTCATTCTTGGCACACAAAAATCCAGTCTGGCAACAGTTTTATTCCCTGCTATTTTTGAGAGTCTTCCAGGAAAACAACTAAGTTCTGTAGCCTGGAATAATTTTTTTGAGATTATCTAAATTACTTTTTACCAATATGTGAGATGCCATGAGGTAGCTAGCAAACAAAAGCTCTGGTATGAATATGATGTGAGCAAAAAGAATCCTTATGGCTTCACTCATCTCCCTGCCACCTGCAGTGATAAGAATGAAGGGGTGAACGTATAAAAACCAAACGTGTGGGTAGGGGAAGAGAAAAGAAACAAAAGGGAAAGTTGATTCCGGTGATGTCAGGATGGGGAGAGAAGAAGTGAAAAGCAAGGAAAAGCAGCAGTTCCAGAGATCATCCAAGAGACATGAAATTATTTCTACATAATTGCAGCTTCCCTCTTCTCATAAATTGAGCCCTTGGATGAGCTTCCTCAAAAGCTCACATCCAGTCAATACA
Source organism: Forpus xanthops (assembly GCA_032466535.1). Taxonomy (NCBI): domain Eukaryota; kingdom Metazoa; phylum Chordata; class Aves; order Psittaciformes; family Psittacidae; genus Forpus; species Forpus xanthops. The sequence continues at coordinate 2,500 of JASSUY010017752.1, forward strand.
CGTCAAATTAGCACATCAGTACCCATGCTTTCTTTAGGAATATTAGCTCAATAGAACTAAAATTCAAGTGTGACTGAGATGAAATTCATTCTGAATTTTTACCTATTTCAAACAACTGGCACCCATCATAGATAAGCCATGAGTTCCTGGAAGATTGGCTGTGATTTGGGCCTTGCTGCAATTTTCACTGAGCTGATATGAATTTTGGTGAATATATCCACAGCATGTGCCAAGCCTCAGAGGATACTAAGGGACTTCAAGGGATAAAGAAGAAAGCTTAATTAAAAGTAAGCTAACATCATTACATCATTGCAGTGAATCCTTTGAGAGATGCTGATCTAGTTCTCTGTTTTTAAATACTGCTGCAGCAGGACTCACTGCAAGAAAAGTAGCTGTAAAACTTTTTTTGAAACTTCTTTTCTATGGAATTATGACGGAATGTCTCACAGCTTTAATAGACAAAATCTATCACATAAGAAAGAATCAGGCAGGAATCATGATGCTTACCAAGATCAAGATTGAACAACAAAAATTCAATATGGCTATATCTTCTGGGAGGATATTGAGACTGAAGAATTTAACTGGACTTCATAAAGGTCCAAAGAAACTGAGGAAAGAAAAAGAAGACTTTTTTCTTCCTGCTTTTATTATAATTTCTGTAAAATCATTGGACAAGACAGGCTGTCACCTTCCAAAAATAACTGGTCCATGTTGCGCAAGCATTCTCCAGTTACTATTTCAGCCTTTTCCCTAAGATGCTACAAGAAAAAAACACCAGAAAGCAACAGCCTAAATCCTGAAGCTGAAAAATAATTAATTGATCAAAGGGGAATTTTTCTTCTCTGTGTTGATAATGGAGCCAGTGCCCAGCTATATATATTCCATTCTGCAATAGATTTTTATAAACTCATGCTTCAGGGAAGGCGAGTGGTGAGGGAACAGGACTGACAATTACCTGGCCTCAAGGAACTGCAGATTCCACGCTGCACAGATCTGCCTCAGCTCAGTGTTGATTTCTGTGCTTATTGATCAGAGAATCAGTTAAGTCATTATAAACATGCTTTTCATACTACTGGGGACAGATCCTCATCCACTACAGTGTGCAGTTGTAAACTTTGTTAATACATTAAATTTCCAAGCTAATTGCATTAAAAATTTTATCTCCTTACTTCCCTGACCTTCATAGATTTAAATATTAGATACTTAACCTTGCATTAATGGCAGAGGTTTTATTGCACGAGATTACACATTTAAAGCCATTATTATAACCTCTCCTCCTAGGCATAAAAGGCTTAGAGGCATTCAAACACACACCAGGAAAATGACTGTTAAGGAAGAAGATGAAACCTCTTGGCACCATCTTTTATTTTTTATTTTTTTTTTCTTTTTTTTGTTTTTTTTTTTGTTTACCTATTATTAAAATTATCTCTTCCAGTTACTACACTGATAGCACTCAACCCTAACAAAGCTTTCTGGATATTTCTAATGTTTTTAAGAGTGACGGTGCAATGTTAGTTATGGGATTGGAATTCCCAAGTTAGATCTTGTTTTCATAAGGAAACAGATTGGCATTTGCCAATTACATGTAAAGTACCAGTAAAGGCAAAATTAGTGTTATCCGAAAGTGAGTTTGTAAATTCAGTTAAAGAAGAAGCCAGACATAAACCCTCATTTTCCAGGTGTTCTCTTCAACTGCTTACATGCTTAAAAAAAATACTCTCACTCAAGCTTTGCACTATTTAAAATCTAGGTTGCTGGAGGTGTAGGATATAGGTTGCAAACTCCTCACAGGCTGGATTTGTTACTGGTGCAATAAAAACACACTCATGCCTAGATTGCTGTCTTTTTGTAAGCATTAAACTTTGCATTAAACCTATGAAGATGCTAATAATATCATTGCCATGCTGCTGTGGAGGTATAGTTTGTGGAACACACCTGCCAGTCAGTCATATCTCAGGAACTGAATTTGGTTTTGCATAAACAGTCCCTTTATTTCTTGTTTTATCTCAAATAAATGATTTCATTGCAGAATTTCAATTTTCAGGTCTCTGGAGCAAAGCAGACCAATCCTAACTGGAAAGGCCATGTGCCCAGCAGCGTTATTCTTCTATGGCATTAACTGCCACTTTTGATTCAATGTTACCTGTTTACATTGCAATTTTGCATTCAGGTGGAGCAATCCAGTACTTACCAGACCTTATTAATACACAATAAAAGATGGCAGCTCTTGGTCATGCTATCACTGGGAATGCCAGATGGCTTTTTCTGGATGATGGCCCAGATAGATTGCTGGTTATGTTATCAGTTTACTTCAAATGCTTATTTGCTTTAATTGTCAGAGTGCTATGTTTTCTAATTTTATTTCCCGAAAAAAAACATTAATTTATTCTTTTTATTAGCCATTTCTCTCTTAAAATATGATAGTAGGTATAAACTGAGATTATACTATAAGGAAGGAAATGAAGTAACTGGAAGAGCTAAGTTTAATACCTGACTTTAAGAAAATAAAAATTAAAAGAATGTAAACAACAAAAAATTAAAAAAGTAAAAATTTTAAATTTCATTGTATTAATAGGTCCTCATGGCTCACCTTAGATTTATTAGTATCCTGTGGAAAATTTTTAAATGCAGTGAAATACGTGCCTCAGGTAAAATTGACAGCACTTCAGAACAAAGGTTTTGTAAGTGGTTGTTTATAATGCATGTGAGATTTGAAAAGTACTTTTTTCTTGTCTTGAATATAAGTCTTATTCAGATGGCATGCCACCATAATGGGTTTTCCATACCTCAAGTTAGAAATAATATCATTTCTTGTAAGAAAGGCACAAAAGTGGTTTTTTAATCCTCAATGAGGTTGATGCTTTCTAACCCAATATTGTTACAGTAGGATACAGATTTAAAAGAACCCTAGTTCTAAGCACAGAAATCACCACTGCCAAGATAAATCACAAATATTCAATCTATAGTGAGATTTAAATCTTCAGTTTTTCATCCTGCTTCCATTACGTCCTCATAAGTAAAGCTACTCGGGCAGTATAGTGCAATTGTAAAATACAGCATATTCCAGAGATGACAGAAATCTGTTATCTCAGCAAATCCAAATCAGGATTTTAAGTATATTTCTAATTATACTTCTGAGTAAGTGTATTTTCTAAATGCTTTCAGGAGTCAAATTTCAGGGCTTACCTTGCACCTCTGAACCTTGCCAGTGTCTCCAGGCCACAGGCAGGCCCCTACTCCACCAACAAAATGGGCTCCAGAACTGTGTTTTACAGTCATCAGGCTTTGAAAGCATACACTGTCATCCTGTTAGCTAGTACTTTGCTTAGTTGACTTGCCAACTGAATTACAGCATTTTAAATATGCAGATTGTTATGAAATTTTCCATTCTATGGCACTGGGTATTAAAGTAAATCTTACTGAATGCATGCAAAGACAGGTGAATCACTTTAAACAGCATAATAGGCATGCAAACTTCAATTATTCTAGTGTTTTACCTGCAAAGTATTGTTTCAAGCAAACTAGATTTAACAGAACATTGGCTTTATAGTAGCAACAATTTGTCAACTAAATTAGAATAATAAATATCAAAAACTCTTGGAATAGACCTGCATTTAAAATTCAGCTTAAACAGTACAGAAAACAATTACCAACACAAAATCTCCCACAACTGTCTTCTGATTACAGGGCAGGCTGGGATCATAGAGCTCTCCATGCCCAGACAAAGCACTGAGCTCCTCATAAGGACAACTTAGTTCGTGGCAAGCTTTTTCTGGAGTTCCCAAAACCTCTTCTACACTGGAACTTGACTACAATATGTGCAATCTTTGACTACAAGCGTCTTCTCCACTCCACTCAGAAATCTTTACATATGATTAATTCAAAGGCTTGTTCTCCTTTGCAGCTCACCCTGCCTATCACAACACCCTCCCGAAGTGGAGAGGCAGCTGGAATCAGATACTCAGGCCGTTGCACAAAACCACAGAAAAACACAGGTTGGAGGTCACCCAGTCCAGCCTCCTGCTAGAAGCAGGGCCAACTTTCCGGTGAAGTCAGGGTGCCCAGGGATATGTCTGGTTGAGTTCAAAATAAAGAGCTTCTCTTGGCTTCTGTTGTAACCATGTTTACTGTGCCATTTTTTTTATCTCCCCTGTTGCAATAGATGATTGTTGCCCCTTGTCCTTTCTCTGTGTTCCTCTGAAATGAACTGAGGAAGACTGCTATTAGGCTAAATCCACCCCATCCCACCCTTCTCTTCTCCAAGCTAGGCAAAGTCAGTACTCCAGGCTCCTTTCACAGGGCTGTATGTCTCCCAAACCTAGACACAGTATTGTGGATGCTGCCTCCTCTGGAAGGAGCAACCTCATCCCATCTCCTTCTAGTACAGGCCAGTCTGTAGTTAGTCTGCATTGCTATAAAGCCACATGTCAACATGTTGATCATCAGCGCCTCTTGTACTTCTCAGCCATTATCCCAGGAGTGAATCCCCAACCCCAGCTGTGGCATGGGGTCTCCACATCCCAGCTGCTGGACTTCAGACTGGCTTTTGCTTGGTTCTGTGAGGTTCTCAATGGGCAGTCTCTCCAGTCTGTTAAGATCCCTCTGAGATCTTCCCTCCTCCAAAGCCATCTGTGTAGCCTCAACTGCCTCAGTTTGGCTACTGGGATTTGGTGGGTTTTGCCTTGATGGCTGTGCTAAATATTGAGCTGAACAACACTTGTGGCTGTCACCCAGTTCCTAGAGGGATTCTCCCACCAGGATGGCAGTCCCATTAACCCAGCAGAACTTCTTGCAAACCAGTGCTGGCAACTCCCGTGATTTCCTTATTCTTGATGTGTCTGGATGCACATCACATGCATAGAGACCTGCTCCATGACTTACTCAGGCACTGGGCTGAGGTTGACAGCCCTATAACTTCCTTGGTCCCTATTCTTGCATTCTTTAATGACTTCAGATGCAGAAAGTATCTTTAATTTCTACTATTTTGGCCCGGGCCCGTATGCTTGGTTGTTTGGCTGTTTCATTTTTTTTGGGAGGGGGGGAGGTTCAGTTTTATCCTGCTACCCCGAAATTACCTTCTCATTTTTCTTTCCACTAACACCTATTGCATTAGGGCTTAAGGGAAAGTTTAATAACCAAAAAGACAACTTTACTGCATAGTATTTCATTATGTTCATAACCAACCTCACTAATTCCTCTGTCCTTCTGTTTTCATTCTGTATTTGCAGTCAACTACTCTGTCCTTTGCTTTAACAGTTGTTAAGCCATGCCATGCATATTTAACTCTTAATCACTTCTCATTAGTTCATCTTTCCAATTCTTGGCTCACTTTCTGAATATTAATTGGCTTGTTAAGAGCTTTGTGTGCCTATGGGTCTCAGTTCTGCCTTCATGGAAACTGAGGGAAAATTCTGATTCAAGGGACCAGGCAGTCCCTAGTCCTACTGTTTCATCTCTGAATAGGAAGTAGAATAAAATCATCCTTACTGGTCTTTGCTCAGAGCATTTCTGTCATTTCTCTGAGCCCCAACTGCAATCGATTCCCCAAAGATTTTCAGTTGTGGGGTTGACTTCTACTACTGAAGAAATATAGTGACTTATTCTCTCAATAAAGTAGAGATGCAAAACAGCAATTTATAGAAAAAAGAAAAAATATTTTACTTAGGTATTGGAACATACAGGTTGATTTATAACTGCTTGGTTAATAAGCATCAATATTGATCAATAGCACAGAGTAACATTAATATAAATGTTCCTTCTCATAGAGAGGTACAGCTAAGCAAAGAAATTTACATCAAAACTTAAAAGAAAAAAATTGGTGACAGCTAATGTGGAATTAAGAAATAGAGGAAAAAATGCAAGAAACAGGACAAACAGGCAGGCTTCTCACCTTTTAAACATAATCTCTTGATTCTGTTCTCATTTTAAATCATTTCTTTAATAGTTCCTTCACCGTCCTTTATTAGGATGAAAACCATAAATATCTTTTTTGACCTAGACAAATATTTTAACAGCTTTTCATTTGGAAAAAAAAAAAATTTGCTTTCATTCTCAAATTTTAAAAGTCAAATGAGAAAATCCATTTTTATCCAAGCTCAGTTTCATTTTCTCACCAAGTAAATCAGTAAACAATACTTGATAGAAAAAGAAAGTTCATTAAGATGATTATCTATCTCCATTTAAATGCTGTACGCTTTAAATATCAGGCAGTACCTAAATCATGAGAGGAAATGTTAGCTAGAACAAATAAAATCTAGGGAAGAATCCTTTCAGCTTAAAAATTGTTTTTTATCAGTTATTACCATAGGTCACCTTCAACTTCCGTATTACAGAAAGCTCTTATTTTTATGCAGAGTTCTATCTGACAGAGGGGTTTGTATTTTCCTCTAGGATTAAAAACAAATGGTACTGAAACTCCTGCGAGTCCCCAAGCTCATTCATTATGTCAAGAGAGACAGCATATTGGTCCAGGAAACAAAGCATCTGAAGAAGAAAATGGAGATGGTTATGGTAGAAAAATATTATTAGTGTGTTCCTCATCCTTCCCAGTGCTCCCCAAGCAGGAGGGGGACATGGATCCTTGAGCAGAATTCTACGTCTGTGCTCTTTTATGGATTAAATCTTTCTTCTTTTAAAAAAAGAAGCAAATACAAGAAATACTGATCTTGTCTTGCAAGTAGATTAAACAGCATGCTCTCATCTTTCACAGTGTTGTTACACATTTAAAACAGTGGCATTAGCCTGAGGTCTATTTAAAATACTTTGCATAGTTCTATATGACTGGCTTTAAAAAAGAAATTGAAGGAGGAAGAATACAGGGGCAACTTGCAGGAGTTATTTTTCAAATCCAGGTGTAGGACAACTTCATTGACATGCCTTAAAAATGCATTTTCCATTTGCAGTGAAGATGTGGGCCCAAATATTCTAGGCAGCCTTAGACTTCAAAAGAAGTGAACCCTTCAGATTTACAACGGCCTAGTTGTCCTTTGGAGCCATGATCAACTTCAGAGAAGATGAGGGCTTCCCAAATTGCTGAATAACTTTTGCAATCATTGGAAAACATGCACTTATTAGCTGTTGTTTTAATGTGCTTTAGAATGTAAACTTTTTTTTTTTTTAAATCTTGATATATACAAATACACACCTTTCTGACTACATTTCGTTTAAGAAAAGCACAACAAAAACAGCCTGCTGGAGATTGGAGAAACTCCACCAAAATCAGTGAAATTTTTCCAGATGTACTAGTATATCATCACTGTCAGGGCATGAAGGATTTAGTTCAGCTTGTTTAATTGCTCAGAAACTGACAGGATCAGTTAGTAGCACAAAAGGGAGTAGCGGCACACAACACTTCATACATGCTCCAACTCCTGGAGAAAGTTTCTGCCAATTGGTAAAAAAATTCCCCTGGTTCTGCTGGATTTGTACGTTATTGATTAATGGATTAACTAATTCATAGAATCAAGGAATGGTTTGGGTGGGAAAGGACCATAAAGATCATCCAGTTCCAATCCCCCTGCCAGGAGTAGGGACACATTCCACTCGATCAAGTTGCTCAAAGCCCTGTCCAATCCGGCCTTGAACACTTCCAGAGATGAGGCATACACAGCTTCTCTAGCCAAACTGTGCCAGGGAATCGCAACCCTCGCAGGGAAGAATTTCTTCCTAACACCTAACTAAATCTACCCTCTGACAGTTTAAAGCCATTCCCTCTTGTCCTATCTCTACATGCCCTTATGAAAAAGTCCCTCTCCAGCTTTCTTGTTGGCCCTTTTAGGCATTGGGAAGCTGCTGTAAGGTATCTTTGGAGCCTTCCCTTCTCCAGGCTGAACAAGGCCCAACTCTCTCTGTCTTCGTAAGAGAGGTGCTCCAGCCCTCTGAGCATCTTAATTGTACTCCTCTGGACTTGCTCCAACAGGTCATCATCCTTCTTATGTTGGGGGGCCCAAATCTAAGAGAGTAAATAGGTCTATCCAAAGATCTCCAAGAGTTTTTTGAAATATCAAGTCACTTAGCTTCATAACAACCTACAAGGGAATAAGCAGTGGAAGTATGATGAAGATCAGCAGCAGGGAGAATGGCTATTAGGGGACAAGATGTTGTTGGACAATCTTCTTTAAAAGCACACATAATTTGATTATAGGCAAATAAGAAAATTTCTTTAGAACAGAGATCACCTACGGGCTACAGTGACACATGCAGTACTTTATTTTAGGTAATAGATTTTCATCACAGAGCTTATTACCAAAGAAATTTATGTAAACCAAAAAAAAATAAAATGTTTTTAAAAGGTATTAGGCAGATTAATCAGGGTTGGCAAGCACAATGCAAATGTAACCATTCCTCAGTAAAGCCCTAAACTGCCTCTTATCTGAACTGAGCAAATATGACAACAGCATGTTTACCTTGTGCTCCTCCTATTTCTTTTAGTAAGCACCTGTTACTGGAAATTGCTGAAGACAGAGGTCCACTTCAGTCCAGCAGGTTTTATGCTATTATCAAAAGAGGACAAGTGAAATCCTGCCCCCTGAAGTCATCAGGTATTCTGCCTTTGCCATCACCAAAAGGTTTACCCCATATACTGCAGTGCAATAAAGCCGTGTAACAGACACAGAAAACCCCCTCAGTCCCTTGCAAAAGACAGCATTACCTAGACCTTCCACAATCCATATTCCAATACTCTTCACCTGCCAAGGCAAGGAAGCAACTGAAAACCACCTCAGCATGTTTTTGTCCATTTCCATGATGTAAATGATTCTGGTAATTTGTGTAAGAAACAAAATCCTATTATCCACAATCCACTGTGATACCCATTGTGAAAAGGTTATTTTTCATAGTAAAATAATATTCAAAACCCAGTAATAGCTGTCCCTGGTCAAGGTGTTCTAAGCTATTAGAAGAACGGCCCTGACTGAAACAAGGGGGCTTACAAAATTACAAAATGAAAATATAAACCTTTAGAAATCAATTTTAAGTAATGTTAAGTG